>CM059191.1:36477810-36510015 GCA_030323885.1 Branchipolynoe longqiensis
CCCTCCACCAAAAGTAGGGGAGGGCTCGAGGCGCGCCCGAGGCGGGGGGCCGGGGAGCCCGAGGCGGGGGTCCGGAGGTGAAGGTCTGGGCGGAGAGGGCTGGCGGCGCGCCCGAGGCGGAGCAGGTGGGGCGGGCCGGCCGAGAGGTGGGCCGTGTCGGGGGTCAGGCTCCCTCTCGGGGCGGGGAGTGTCCCGGGCCTGCGTCGACAGGGAGCGGGCGGCCAAAAAGGGGGAGGCCCGCTCCTTGGCGGGATCCGGTGAGGAGGTCCGATGAGGGTCGAGCAGGGGGGCAGCGAAGTCCTCGGGGCTGGATGGGGTGGTGGTCGGGGTCTGGGCGGCGGTGTTGAAGGCGGTGTCGTGAGGATCGGTGGCAGAGGGTTCCTCCTGAGGCTGGGCTGGGATGCGGTCCGAGGTGTGATGCCCGAGGTGATGATCCTCGGCTGGGACTTGGCGGCGCTGCGTTCGATGGTCGCTGGGAGGTTGTCGGCGGGGCTTGCGGGGCTGTCGGCAGTGGTGAGGGTGAGGCGCCGGAGGGGTCCCCCCGGGCCGGCCGGGGGGAGGCCGGCGGATCAAAAATCCGCCGAGGTGGTGGGGGGGGTCTGGCGCTCACGGGTTTGTTTCGTGATGCAGTCGGCCTCGCTGTGCATGGTGAGGAGGCGCCTCACATTGGCGCAGTATGCGCAGACGTGACGGCGCGTGTCCCCCGCCTCACCGTGGGCCTCCCCGAGGCGGGCCCGATCGCATGAGGCGGGGGCGCGGTTCCAGGCCGGGCAGGGGGCGCCGTGGGTCTCCCTGTCGTAGGTGGCGCGGGCGTTAGCTTGAGGTCAGGGGAGGTGGGCGCCTTGGTGGAGAGGGTCGGGTAGGCGGGCAGGGGCGGCGGTGGCTTGCTCCTCTGGCATGGCCAGGCAGTCTAGCCTCATGAGGTTGAGGGCCACCGGGTCATGCCACCCCTGGGGGAGGGTTCCGTCCGCGATCGCTGTAAACATGGTCTCGGAGTACCGGTGGACGGTTGCCCAGGGGTAAATCAGGTTATCCCGGCAGACTGTGAGGTGGTGGTGGTGGAGTCCCTGGGCGGAGTGGGCGGGGAAGTCGGGGTGGTCGATGAGGGTGAGGAGGGCGAGGGTATATTCGTCCTTCGTCGCCTCCCCCCTCTTCACCGGCTTCCTCTCGGGCCCTCGCTTCACCAGGTCGGAGGGGAAGATGTAGCTGGCCGGGATCCCTTGGCGCCTGGTGCAGTGCCGCGCCTCGGCGGATGCCAGGATGTCCCGGACGGCGTCGGCCGCGGAGGCGGGGCTTTATCGGGTCCGCTCCTCCTGGTGGGGCGGCGAGGTGATGGGGGGGGGCTTGGGAGAGGTGGCGGTACCTCTCGTATTCCGGGTGCGCGGCCCCCGGTGGGGTCGCCTGAGGTGGCGGCCGGGGCCGGGCCGTGGTGGTGGCAGGCGCCCGAGGTGTCGGGGCCTCCCCGGTGCCCAGGGAGTCGATCCGGGCGTGGATGTCGGCGGTGGCTTGGCGATGCTCCAGCTGGATGCGCTGGAGAGCCTCCAGGACTAGGGAGATCTCGGAGCCCGAGGCGGGGCCCGAGGTCGCCGCGGGAGATGCCGAGGCGGAGGCCGGCGACTCGTCCCTCCTGGGAGTTGGAGAGGGCCCCGGGGTGCGGGGGGTGGCCCGGGAGCCCTTTCGTCCACGTCCTTTCCCTTGAGGCATGCTGCAGCTGTGGTGGGGCAGAGGTCCGAGGTGGAGAGCCAAATGAAGAAAGGAGAGATCTGGGAGGCGGCAGGAGGGCGAGTGCCTGAGGGAGGCCAGAGGGCGACAGGTGGCAAGCAGCGGCGTCGGGCGAGGCGTGAGCGCCGCGGGCGGCGCTGCGGTCGATGGTCGCTGGGAGGTTGTCGGCGGGGCTTGCGGGGCTGTCGGCAGTGGTGAGGGTGAAGCGCCGGAGGGGTCCCCACGGGCCGGCCGGGGGGAGGCCGGCGGATCAAAAATCCGCCGAGGTGGCGGGGGGGGTCTGGCGCTCACGGGTTTGCTTCGTGATGCAGTCGGCCTCGCTGTGCATGGTGAGGAGGCGCCTCACATTGGCGCAGTATGCGCAGATGTGACGGCGGATGTCCCCAGCCTCACCGTGGGCCTCCCCTAGGCGGGCCCGATCGCACGAGGCGGGGGCGCGGTTCCAGGCCGGGCAGGGGGCCCCGTGGGTCTCCCTGTCGTAGGTGGCGTGGGCGTCAGCTTGGGGTCGGGGGAGGTGGGCGCCTCGGTGGAGAGGGTCGGGTAGGCGGGCAGGGGCGGCGGTGGCTTGGTCCTCGGGCATGGCCAGGCAGTCTAGTCTCATGAGGTTGAGCGCTACCGGGTCATGCCAGCCCTGGGGGAGGGTTCCGTCCGCGATGGCGGTAAACAGGGTCTCTGAGTACCGGCGGACGGTTGCCCAGGGGTAGACGAGGTTATCCCGGCAGACTGCTAGGTGGTGGTGGTGGAGTCCCTGGGCGGAGTGGCCGGGGAAGTCGGGGTGGTCGATGAGGGTGAGGAGGGCGAGGGTATATTCGTCCTTTGTCGCCTCTCCCCTCTTCACCGGCTTTCTCTCGGCCCCTCGTTTCACCAGGTCCGAGGGGAAGACGTAGTTGGCCGGGATCCCTTGGCGCCTCACGGAGTGGCGCGCCTCGGCGGATGCCAGTATCTCCCGGACGGCGTCGGCCGCGGAGGCGGGGCTGTGGCGGATGGCCTCCTCGCGGTAGGCCGGCGAGGTGGCGGGTGGTGGTTGACTGGAGAGGTGACGGTACCTCTCGTACTCCGGGTGCGGGGATCCGGGGAGGGTCGCCTGAGGCGGCGGCGGGGGCCGGGCTGTGGTGGCGGTAGGTGCCCGAGGCGTCGGGGCGGCCTGGCGCCTAGGGGGAGATGAGGGGATCCCCGGGCGGGCCCCCCCGGTCTCCAGGGAGTCGATCCGGGCGTGGAGGTCGGCCGTCGCCTGGCGCGCCTCGGCGGCGGAGTGCTGTTGGTCGAGCTGCATACGCTGGAGGGCGTCCAGCAGTGTCGACATCTCGGGGCCCGAGGTGCGGCCCGAGGGCGCCGCGGGGGACGCCGGGGCGTAGGCCGGGGAGTCGCCCGGGCCGGGTGTTGGAGAGGGCCCCGGGGTGCCGGGGGCGGCCCGGGATCCCTTCCGTCCGCGTCCTTTTCCTCGAGGCATCCTGAGGCTGAGCTGGGGCAGAGGTCCGAGGTGGAGTAGCCAAGTTGAAGAAAGGAGAGAGCTGGGAGACAGGTGTGACTGGGGGCTTTAGTGTTACTAGTTTCTAAAACATCATTAATCCACCGCATTATTTATTTGGAAAGTAAGATGTCGCCGGTAACTATGGTTTCGTGACCCATACTGGAGGGCGTGCCATCGTTTCATGTTGGGTATTTTATTACTGTCAACATTTGGTCGGATTAGAGCGCCTCTATCTTCCAAACAGGAGAGTTCTATTTAGTGACGTCAGACGACAAGACGTAGTCCGATTACATCCTCAGTTTACTTCCTGTTTGAAAGACCTTTGTAAGTCTGCATCGGGTGTCATTATAATGTAACCCGTTCCACAAACCCCAGTCTTCTGGGCCAAATGAATATTTAATATGCGCTTTGGGAATATGTTCATTGGAATATGACTTAAAGCTGCATAGTCTGATGAAAACATCAAATTTTCAAAACCAAAATAATTATCTAGATTTGATTCTACATATCTAACTTAGATGCTAGTGCACTCATTGAACATTTGTCACTAGGTAGAAGGGAATACAGAGGTAATTTAATAGAATCTGTTACTGCTGAAGCCTATTCTGTCAGAGTTTTGGCATGCTTGCCAACATTAATTTAGCATGTTTGCACTTCAAATATCTTACAGGTTAGACATTTAGAATGAAAGTTATTTCAAACTGAAGTAAGGTAGATTATATTGACCAACCTAATATCTTTATCTTAAAAAATGACAGAAACTCAATGCAATCGGACTATGCAACTTTAACCGAAGAAAAAAAACAGAACAACCAAACCATTATCATATTAAATCCAATTTAGATATTCAACCACAACTTTTAGCATAATCACCCAAACTTGATGTTAGCTAAGAGAGTGCTCATTAATATTGTAGTGGTCTTCACTGACCTCTCGGGCAAGTAACCACATAAACAGGTAGGCGTGGGTAGTGTGGTGATATCAGGGAGCCTAGGTGTTGTAATGGTTAGCACACTGGCCCGGAATGCAAAGAGATGTGGGTTCGAGCCCCGCTCTAGGCGCAATATTTCCGATTTTCATCACCCCCATGACACTGGTTGCTGTGACCATGATCCTGTACAAGCTACCCACTGTATAGTTATTGAACCTACCCTGTGTATGTATGTGTTAGTGCATTGCCTGTATGTATGTATGTAATTGTAAGCATTAAAATACTTACAATTCCAGGGGGATGCATCTAGTGGTCTGCACTGACCTCTCAGGCAAGTAACCACATAGACAGGTAGGTGTGGGTAGTGTGGTGATATCAGGGAGCCTAGGTGGTGTAATGGTTAGCACACTGGCCCAGAATGCAAAGAAATGTGGGTTCGAATCCCGTTCTAGGCACAATATTTCCCATTTTCATCACCCCCATGACAATATTAAATTTCAATATACCAAGCCTAATCAATTTTGTAAGCAACCTAGATAAAAATATTAACCTAATCCCGAATATGTTGTCAAAACACACTGTGTACTATGCGTGTATCACTTTCATAACCCCAATATCCAGTTCACAAATCTGTCACAAAGAGAAGTAGGGACAGCAAAGTGAGAAGTAACAAGGGATGGGTGAGAGAGAAACAAATGGAAAAATCCGATAAATGAAGAGAAGGACACTACTATTTTAAGGATGAGGGAAAGCGGAAAGGGCACTGAGAAGTTGGTTGGTTGGTTGTTGGAGTTTTACATCCTGGCAACATCTACGGTCATATCAGGATGGGTACCGACTCGTGACAGCGCACACTCATGGCAACTGAATAGTGCTGTCCCACTAAGATAACTAAATAAAAGAAGACACAGAACAATAAAACAATGGAGCGACTGATGAAATTGGATACGAGAATGAAAAGTCATTGAAGGGAGAAGAAGAGATTGGAGGAGAGAAAGTTGTGGCTACTGAAGGTAAATGGATCCAGTGAAATCACTCTTAAATGGATCATTTTGTAACCTTTAATATACAGTCAAACCTCTCTAAATCAACCGACCATGGGACCGACCTTTAATTGGTCCATTTAGGGAGATGGTCAGTTTAGAAAGTTAGAATATCCTTACAATGGTACTTTTGGGACCCAAATAAAGCGATCGATATAGGGGAGTGGTCGATCTGTGGAGGGGTCGATATAGAGAGGTTTTACTGTAGTTCCATTTATTCTGCCTAGTACACACAAGGATGGTGGAAGAAACAGACAAAGTCAGTGTCAGCAATTAACAGTAAAAACGCAGTAAGATGGCGTTTCTTTTTCTCTCTTTTAGATCTACAGACTCCCGTTCTTTGGACAACAACTGTCACTCTACTATGCGGAGTCGACTAATATTTCAAGCTACTTAAAATCTGTTTTTGTACCTACATATATTATATTCTTCTATATATATATACATATTTATAAAGGATCACGGTCGAGTCAAACCAATGACTTATAAAATTGGTACTTCACTTCCTAGCCTGGTGCTCAGCATTTATAGGATAGGGCAAGGACTGGTTAGCTCAGTGCCATGATAATGTGACTGAGTGGGATATCGGGTCATGGGCCTGGTGACCCGATTTCCCAGTGGGTCAGCACTGAGTCGCCATGAGTTCGCACTGTCACAAGTCGCTACCCGTCCTGATATGACCTTAGATGTTGCTAGGATGTAAAACAAGCCTATATATAAAAAAAGAAATATATATATATATATTTCTCTCTCTCTCTCTCTCTCTATATATATATAAGTGAATTCCGTGTGTATATACACACATCGAATTCTTGTTTACATCTAATCCGGAAGTTAGATTTATGAAAGGTATACTTCATAACTATGGGAGATTGTGCCTATCACAGTTATTGCTCTGAGTGGGAGCTTACACTTCACCATTACAGAACATTTAGATCCATCACTCCCTTCCCGTCATTTGCCATCGGCGCCTTATCGAGCTGAGATAACCAGCATCTGCTTAAGGAATGCAATATTGAAGGACACAGGTTTTAGATCGTACACTAAATAGTAAACCTCAAGTTATGATACATGGGAGATATGTATGTTGCTTCAGCTAATGTTATGGATAATACCAAATGTCTGTCTTTATTTACCAGTATATGTCCCTATATATCTCTACTTATTTTTAAATATCTTCTTAAATCTCCATGTATCTTTTTATATCTAGATATATATATCTCAGCATATTTTTCTCCATCCCTATATATCCATATCACTATATCTCTAAATGCATTTATATACGTCTATATAATTATAAATTGGATATATCTATATATTGCTATATATCTATATCTATATACCGTTATGTATCTAGTAATCTGTATATCTATATATCACAATATATCACAAAATATTGTTTTATGTCTCTTCATCTCTATATATCTGTACACACATCTCTACATCTCTATTTCTCTATATATCTCATGTATTTGTATATATATATATATATATTATATATATATATGCATGTATCTCTATTTCTATATATCTCTACATATATATATATATTTATCCCTATGTATATCTATATATAATTATATATTGTACATGTTATAATTAACATGGGTAATTCAGACACAAGCCTGGACAGCCGATAACATTAACAAATACGACACTGTGGCGCCACATCCCGGCTCCAGCCCAAACTAACTGCAACTCCCAGCGGCCACCACTGCTATGGTGGCGCCATCTGAAGGAACCTCTCTCCTCACCCAATCACACGATAGGTGGCCGAATCAGATAAAATTTCCCGCCATTTCAGTCATGTGACCTAACAGCCTTTTACAATCCACGCACAACCGTCGCAGCCACCGCCATCTTCACACCATCCAGCTTTCTTCGCCTACCCACCCACACCGCTAGATAAAAGTGACTCAATAGGGTTGAGGGTTTGAGTCCTGTCCGATTCAAACCAACAGCATGGGTTATGAAGAAGAAGCAGATCGACGGCGGTTCCGGTTCAGTGACTCATATGTATTGCTCTCATGAATTACTCGTATACACTGTACTGATGATATACCTTTTTTTTATCTTTTTTTTTTTTATTGAGGCTGTATTTATTCTGTCCATAGCATGTAAGCCTGGGTACCCAGGCTTGTTTTCAATGCTGGCCAGCTGTAGTGTTGGTGTTGTCTTACCAAATAGTAGCTGCTGATAAGTTATTTGATTGTCTGCATTTCAGTAGCAGATAGATAGTATGTTGGTACGTTTAGTAGGCTATGTTAGTTTTTTTGGGCCCTCTTGGCATTGTATTTTTGTTCTATTCTTATTACTATGTTAGTTGTTTTCTTAAGGTTCTATGTTAGTGTTTTGGGGTTTTCTTGGGAAGAGTTTTCCGCTTTTTTCTACTCAATTCTATACTAGCCTATTTTATTTACATGTCCATAGGCTTGTACGTAATAGGTGGTTGAGTTATGTTTGTTTGAAATTGATTTATATTGTTGTTGGATATGTTATCTGGCTTTTATATTTCCGGTTATCCCGCCCTGGGCTGTCCAGTTGGTGGGCCGTGACATATCACCTGCCCCCTTGTGGTGCAGTTCAGTTGGGGTTCCCAGTTTTTATTTTGCACAGATATTTTTTGTATGTTTTTAGGTCAGGGATTTGTCTTTCTTTCACCGTTTGCGCATTCCATGCCTTGGCGGCCATTTCCAGTGTGCTCCTTTCATGGGCTTTGATCTGGCTTCTGGTCTGTCTCAGTAGTGGTGCCTTGCTTGCTCTGGTGTCCCTTAGTGGTTGGGTTAGACACTTAATGTCTTGGCTATATCCATATGCTAATGTTTTTAGGTGGATTATCCTTCTGTTTTATAGTAGCTTTACTTTAGTTCTTTTGTGTAGGTCATAAGTGGGGTGTAGTTTGTCTACTTTCAGTCATATTTTCAGGGCCCTATTTTGAGGTATCTGCAATTTTTTAAGTAGCTCTTTTTTAGCACCCATGTAGATTACATCCCCATAGTCAAAGTAGGGGAGTACCATGCCTTTGAAGATTTTTATTGACATATCTTGTGTCATATAGTTTCTTAGTTTAGCAAATAGCCATAGTTTGTGATTTACTTTTTGTATGATTTTTGTTACACACAGATTGTAGTTTAGCTGGCTATCTAGTTCTAGGCCTAGGTATTTGTAGTGATTTACACTTTCCAGTGTTTGGTTTCCTAGTGTGCATTGTAGGTTTCTTCCTGTGATTGCTGTATGTGAGAAGAGTACTGTTTTAGATTTATTTGCATTGATGGTTATTTTATTGGATTCACACCAGCTGTCCAGCTTTAGTAGGAGGTTGTTCAGTTTGGTTGCTACCTCCTCTACTGTGCTTCCTTCTGCATATACGACAGTGTCATCCGCATATAGCTGGAGACATTCTGTCTCCAGCCATTTTTCTAGGTCATTTATGTATAGTATAAATAGTAGTGGTCCCAGGACTGATCCTTGGGGTACACCACAGGTGATAGTTTGTTGGTCTGAGAGTGTACCATTTACTTTAGTTTTTTGCTGCCTGTTGTTTAGGTAGCATTTTATCCAGTTTATTGATTTGGATTTAATGCCCATGTTGCAATGTATGTGCCCGGGTCATCTCAGGCTGGGCAAATAGGGTCTGGAGGCAAGTGTTCAGTCGGGGCCTATAGAGAATGATGCTGAACTATAGCGATCGAAGAATCTGCACAAATATATAATGATATTTGGTTTATAGGGGTTTTATGTCCTAACAATATCCAAAGTCATATCAGGTCATCAAACCCCAACAAACACGATTATCTGCCTCTATTCTTGTATCTACATTTGTATCTACATTTACTAGTCATTTGGTGAAGGTTTGTGGTCAAAGTCGCTAATAGTGGCTATTTTCTCAGCCACTACATGTGACACAGCAGATATGTCAGTGTGTGTGTGTGTGGAGGTAGATAATTAAAATGCAGTAATTGCAGCCGGGGCCAATAACATAGCATGTACACCCAAGCTCTGATAGTCAAGGTTGGTTGGTTGTTGGAGTTTTAAGTCCTGGAAACATCTAAGGTGATATCACATTTTCAGGATGGATACTGACTTGTGGCAGTGCGCTCTCATGGCAACTTTATAGTGCTGCCCCACTGGGAAATCAGGCCACTGGCACCATGACCTGATATCCCACTCAGTCACATTATCCTGACACTGAGTTAACCAGTCCTTGCCCTAACCTATGAATGCCAAGCACCATGCTAGGAAGCGACAAGTATACATTTTCATAAGTCATTGGTTTGACTCGACCGGGAACCAAACTCCCGCACTCGAGGCCCCCGCTCTGCCGATTCGGCCACCGCGCCCGGTGATAGTTAAGGAAGATCGGCTGGAAGTGTGTATGGTTGTAGGTGCGTGTAGGTGTGTGTGTGGGTGATGGTGTAGGTGTGGATAGTGTTAGATGTGCAGGAATGCTCCTTCAACAGGGGCCAAATGTATGAAGCCGGGTTAGTGCTCCAAACCCGTGGTTAGCGCAGATTTCTGGGGTTAGTGGCGAAAAGTTGCAATGTATGTGCCTGGGTTAGGCAAACACCGCGAGAGTTAACATCACCTACAATAACACCAAGAAATATCAAGTTTACCGTCGGTGTTAGGGACCGATTATGCCCAAATCTATTCAATGCGATCATATTTAACAGAATTACATATGCAATAAGTGAAATTTCATCAAATTAACCCTAAAATCGATACGATTTTAATGCCGCCGCTAAATCGGCGGCGATATTAATATTGTTGAATCGATGAATGTAAACTAAACAAATCGCCGCCGCCGCCGCTGCTCGCCAGGAACAGGCTCACCAGTAACAAGGGTCGCTGGTGCCTGGCAGTGTTAGCAACCGTGTAGGGCCAAATCTATCCAATGCGATCATATTTTACAGAATTACATACTCAAAACGTGAAATTTCATTAAATTAACCCTAAAATCGACACGATATTAATGCCGCCGCTAAATCGGCAGCGATATTAATATTGTCGAATCGACGAATGTAAACTAAACAAATCGCCGCCGCCGCCGCTCGCCGGCAACAGGCTCACCTGTAACAAGGCTGCTGGTTATCCTGACACTGAGCCAACCAGTCCTTGCCCTATCCTAATAATGCCGAGTGCCAGACTAGGAAGTGACAAGTATCAATTTTTAAGTCATTGGTTTGACTCGACCAGGATTCGAACCCACGACCCCACGATCTACCAGCATGGGATGCGGACGCTCTAACTCATTCGGCCATCCCGTCTGCTTTGTGGAAAAGGTCTATTGCTAACAGTAATGTCGGCAGATCCGTCATTCAGCACTGATTTGCAAGTCAGTCCAATGAATAGCTATTTGGAAGAAAAGAAACATAAAAGAAAAGTACACATTTCTTGTTGCTTTAAAGTGCACACACAACGTTCAGCAAATCCACGTGACCCGAAAAAAACCCTCAGCGTTTACATCTTATGTCACGTGGCTGCGAGATCTCGCCGGATCTCGCCGGATCTAGCCGCTACCTCGTCACTACATCTGCGACTGTGCATTGGCACACTTGGCACATTAGCGGGAATCTCTAGGGTTGAGCTCGCTGTATGTTACCATGGTAACGAGGCGTGGCATGGGCCGGTTTCACCAGCAGTTCACCGATCGCTTTTTGGCGAATTTGATTGCGGGTTATGTGAGCGTTATGTGAGCGCCAATTGGCTCATTGCCATAGCTCGCGCTGACGGAACCCGCTTGGAGCAACAGTTCCTACTAGGCTGGGTACTGCACTGATGATTATTTTGTCACATTTTGAATAAGATAACTTATCGAATTATATTCAGGAAATGATGCATGGTTCAGGCCAAGAGGAAATCTTGCACATTTGTGGCGACCCCCCGCGGATGCAGAGCTCCCATTCTATTTCACTCCACTAGGCGCGGTGGCCGAATCGGTAGAGCGTGGGCCTCGTGTGTGGTTCTCGGTCAAGTCAAGCCATTGACTTTTAAAATTGATACTTGTCGCTTCCTAGCCTGGTGCTCGGCATGAATAGGATAGGACAATGACTGGTTAGCTCAGTGTCAGGACAATGTGACTGAGTGGGATATCAGGTCATGATGTCGGCTTCCTGATTTCCCAGTGAGGCAGCACTATAAAGTCACCATGAGTGCGCACTGCCACAAGTCGGTATCCATCCTGATATGACCTTAGATGTTGCCAGGATGTAATACTCCAACAACCATCCAGCCTATTTCACTCCAACCTTACAGGCACACACATGCAACACACGTAACACACTCATATATATTCTCCGGTGTGAGTGGCGGTTTGGCGCGCCCGGTAGGAACGAGGAGCGCCAGTGGCGGCGCCACCAGTCTTGGAGTATTGAGCGGAGGTGACAATATACATAATAATAGGTCAATAATACACAATAGTCCAAAAATAATAATTGCTCTCCGCGCCTTTATACTCGTATAATGCAGTATGTATTATATGTGCTCTATAATCTATTAGGGGAATATAGACAAGGACACTATCATCTTCAGTTATATATATATTATTAATTTTGCGAGCCGTGGCTAGTGTATGCCAACGAACTAGTTCCAGATTTGGCCACATCGGCGCCACCTGTCAAGAGATCTGACCACGTTCAGGCCAGCTGTGTTTGGTCGTTATCGCCTATGTGTGTGTGTGTGTGCATATATATATATATATATATATATATATTTATATATATATATATATATATATATATATAAAGAGTTCAGGCGCAAAACCACGTACACGCCAATCCAAAACTCTAGTTTAAATCAAAGATTTTTACATGAAAATTATTTTAGTTCTCACTAATTCCACTTTTCATATGATCACATGGGTATGGAGCGATGAAAGAAAAAAAAGGAATATAACAAATTAAATTTGTGTAGGTTTGATTCCAATGTTGATCTCCATTTTTGAATTTGCGTTTATGTGAATTTTGCGCCTGAACTCTATATATATATATATATATATATACCCCACCCACCTACACCCACTAAATGTCTCATTTTATTCAATCTGAAAATTTGCTTCGTGATATTTATTGAAACTGAATGGTTAGTACTGATGTGCAAATGTAAACCAATATTACACACCCGGTAATATGACACTAACAGGACATGTGCAATTTTATGTCGGTACACAAAACAATGGAGACTAAGTACGTATTTAGTAGACACCTCTAGTAAATTGTTTATTGCGTGATATCTGGCGTAGGTAATCAGTGTATATTGGTAGCAGTTGTCCTTCTTAAAACCTATAGAGTCTATCGTGCATTTAATATATGCATAAATATAGTTTTTTTTATTAAACTTTAAAGCTTATACTAACTTACAAACGCAAGCAGAATGACCTTATGTCCTTACATTCAGTTAGTGAAATAATTAAAGACCGATTGTATGGTATAGCTGACTGATTTATCATTCTAAAATCAAAATCGCTTATCGCTTATCTGACTTGCTGCTCAGTAAAGTCTCGACAATTTTAGTAAAACGCGCTATTAATCGTCCATACTGCGGTTTCCAGCACAATAGGTTGTCAGCACTAACGACCCACAGAGAAAAAAAGGTAGCCCCCCCCCCCATCTCCCGAGACAATGGCTCTCGTCTAATCACTGCAGAGAAGCAATCACACTGCAGCTATTCTAGATACATTAAATAGTGAAATAGGTGCCACTTTTATTCTTCACGAATTTTTAAACTTTCGTAACTATATAAATGTTATGTATGTAAATATTATAAATACACATTGTGTATATAAATATAACAGGTAAATATTATATACGTATCTATTATAGATATTTTAAATAGTATATGGAAACATTGCATATTGTGTTTAAATATATAACTATTATATATTATATCAATATATATTATTATATATACAAATTATAATTTATATAAATATGCATAGTATATAATATATATCTATTTTATATATATATATTAAATGTATTATATATTTAAGTATTATATACTATATATTATATATTTATTTAATATATGTTCCACATCATTGGCATGTATTTATTATTCAGTAACATTCCAGTAATATGTATGTGTGTATATATATATATACATATATATATATGATGTATAACGAATGATGCGAGTATAAAAATACATAAGGGTTAATTATTATTATTATTTGTTATACTCCGTAAGACCAACACTGTGCCGGTGGCTCCACCTACCCTCTTCGCCTCCACCGGATGTAGACCAGTGTCAGTCGCACCGGAGTATATATATATATATTTCTATGTAGTTTTACCCGCATAAGTAAAAAAAAAACGAGGGATATATTAATTTTGATTCAGCTTTTAGTCAAACTGTAGAAGCTTAATATCGTGGAGTTCGATATTTTACCTACTACTTATCAGATTACTAAACGCCATAAAGAAAGCCATTGCTTCATCGGGACCGACGCGCCACTTAGCTTGATTAATCATTGTGAGAACAAAGCAACAAATAAGCACAAATGGCGAAGAGAACTTACACACTGCAGTGTACATGGTCTCTGCAGGAATTAAAGTTGCATACTCCGCTGGTTTTGAGTTTCTGTCATTTTCTAGGATAACTACATTAGGCTGATCGTTATTATCTACTTTACTTTAGCTTGAAGTAACTTTTACTTTAAATGGCTAACTTTTGAGATATTTGAAGTGTAAACAGACAAAAGTAATTTTGCCAAGTATGCCAGAATTTTGGTACCATAGGCTTCGGCAGTAACATGTTCTATTAAATTGTTTCAGTATTCCCTTCTGTGTGGCAACACAGGTTTACTAAGTGCACCAGTATCTAAGTTAGATATGTAGAATAAAATCTAGATATTTGTTTTGGTTTTGAAAATTGTATGCTTTCATCGGACTATGCAGCTTTAATTAAATGCAAGCTATGCAAGCCTTCCCCATTATGTTTCTGGATAGTAAATCAAGACATTAACACTAATTTATGGTATCTGTTGGTTGGGCTGTTTAAGGAAAGCTATATTATGATTTATCTTCGTACTAACTTATGGTTTTCCAAAAATCAACTCGTTTTCCAGGAATCCACTTGTGAGAAAATTATGTCAGGTACCTTAAAAAAGATGTCGCCAGGTCAGATACCTTAAAAGCCCATTCCGAAACAAAACCTAATTAGAATTGTCACCTTATCAGACTAACAGCATCACATTTTACCGAAAGTGACCCCTGCAAGAGGTTGATTGATTGATTGATTGGTGGTTGCTTTACGCCGTGTCAGCAGCATAGGCCATATTCATGGCGATAAATGTTTGTTTTTTGTTCAAACCATCGCGTTTACATGTAAAAGCAGACAATCAATTATGTGCCAATAGACACTCATTAAATTAGAAAGCTCACAATCATATATTTGTGGTCAAGGGAAACAAATTCCCATAGGAAAAGAAAAGTTTTATTAATAATTGATAGAATTTATTTAGTAAACTATATGAGGTGGTACAGTCCAGCTGCCCTCAAAAAGGCTAAAATGTTTTCTTGTTTTACTTTAGTAAAAAGGTCATGCATACTATCTGCAGTGTAGAATTGTTGGCGCAGGGCCACAAAATCAAGGCAACTTAGTAAAATGTGTTTGAGTGTCAGCGGGGACTGACACCCAATACATTCAGAGGTTCCCCCTTGAGCAGAAAAGCATGTGTAAGCCACGAGTGGCCAATATGGCAGCGGCTAAGGACCACTTGCTCCCGCCGACCTCCAGCATGAGTCTGTGGTGGTTTTCCCACAAATGGTTCAATTTCTTTAAGTTTATTAATGTTTTCATCCCACTCATGTTGCCATTTGGATTTTATGTTGGTGGCTATTAGTGGTTTCAGATCAGAGTGAGGGATCAGACACGGTTCAAGATCACAGTTCAGGGCCTTCTTTGCAGCCCAATCAGCTCGTTCGTTTCCTTGTATGCCAGCATGGCCAGGCACCCAGCACAGGTGGATGTCATACCCATCTGTTGCCAGTTGGTTCATTTTATAAATGACCGTTGCTAGAATAGGGTGATTCGTTTTCAGTCCAGCAACAGCCAGGAGGCAAGAGAACGAATCACTGGATATAACATAGTTAGTGTGGCTGGATACCTTGATACACTCCAACGCGAGAAGGAGTGCTCGGGCCTCCGCAGTGAAAATCGAGCTCTGATCGGGCAAGCGTAAGCCAAATTTTTCCCGTCGGCAGACTGCCGCAGCAGCTACCCGGCTTTGGTCTTTCGAACCATCAGTGTATATGGAGAGGTAGTCTGAAAACTGGCCTTGAACCTCTGCATGCAGTCCTTGGTACTCGAGTGGATGTGTCCCAGACTTCCTCCATTCCGTGAGTCGGAGGATAACCAATGGCTTCCTCAATGACCACGGGGGATGTTCTGGGAATTTGGCATCCTCCAACACATCCAAATCCACGCCCAAGGCCTCCACATTAGGTTTCATTCGGAGCCTCAGTGGCCGGATGTAATTTGGCCTGGCTTCATACCTGGATTCGTCATGTTGCTCGAATAGACAATTGTGTGCAGGATTCAATGCATTAGTTTTTATCTTGACTACATATTGCATGGCCAATTTGATTCTCCTGTTGTTAAGTAGAGGCTCTGAACAGGTGAGGTGCGGAAGGCCCCAAGGGCCAGGCGCAGTCCCTGGTGGTGGATCATGTCTAGCAGCCCAATATACGATTTCCTTGCGGAACCATATACTATGCTGCCGTAATCCACTCGTGACCGAACCAAGGTTCTGTACATGGAGAGCAGAACATCTCTGTCCGCTCCCCACTCTGACCTGGACAGCACCCTCAGAATATCCAGCGCTTTCAGGCAGCTTGTTTTCAGGTACTTTATATGTGGCACGAAAGACAGTTTTGTGTCGAGAATGAGGCCCAGAAATTTGGTTTTCTCGACTTTAATGGGATCCCCATCAAAGGTCAGTTCCGGTTCCACATGCATTCTACACAGCAGGCAGAAATGCATGCAGACTGTTTTGGTCTTGTAAAATTTGAATCCGTTCAGAACTGACCATCAATGGATCCCATTTATGCTTAGTTTTAGCTGTCTCTCTATGACATTCACGTTAGCACCACTGTAATATAAAACAAAGTCGTCCATAAAAAGACTACAGGAGACCCCGCTTTACAGCAGCAGCAATACCATTTACCTTGACCCCAAAAAGGGTCACGGCCAGTATGCCACCTTGAGGTACTCCTAGTTCCTGTGAGTGTAGGCTGGAATAGGTAGTCTTGACACAGACGCGGAAATGCCTGAAGGCTAGAAAGTTCCTGATGAAAATTGGAGGGTGGCCACGAAGGCCAATTGCATGGAGATCCTCCATGATGCCATGCTGCCACGTTGTGTCATAGGCTTTTTCGAGGTTGAAAAAGACAGCCACAATGTGCTCCTTCTTAAGGAAAGCATCTCTTATGAAGGTCTCCATGCGCACCAAATGGTCTAGGGTGCTGTGGTCCCATCTGAAGCCACATTGAAGGTTGGACAGGTGGTGTCCTGACTCTAGTAGCCAGACGAGGCGCTTGTTTACCATGCGCTCCATGGTTTTACAGATGCAGCTTGTGAGGGCTATGGGACGATAGTTGTTGGCTTCACTCTGGTCTTTACCAGGTTTGGGAATCGGTATTACTCTCGCCTCCCGCCAAGAGGCGGGGACGACACCCAACTCCTAGATGTTGTTGAAGAGTTGGCGCAACAGTCTCAGCACAGGTTCAGGGAGATGTTTAAAAAATTGATAATGAATTCCATCAGGTCCAACTGCTGTGTCATGCGAGCTTTCCAAAGAACACCTCAACTCACCCATACTGAGTGGGGAGTTGTAGTGCTCCTCGCCATCAGAGGAAAAGTCCAAGAGCTTTCGCTCTTGGCGTTCCTTGACGGCCAGAAAGCCTGGGAGGCAGTTTGCCAAAGATGAGTTTCCAGCAAAGGCGCGAGCCAATTCTTCACTTATTTCGTCGAGTGATGTGAGAATGGTGCCATTGTGTTTCAAGTGCTGGACTACAGAAGAATCACCTCCCCTTCGTTTGATTCTCCTGATCATTGTCCACACTTTGCCCAATGGCGTGCCCTGCAAGAGGAAAATGTCAGATATCTGCAAACTGTTCCAAGTCAAAATGAGTTACTATTCCAGTCCGTAAAAAAAAAAAATTAAATAAATAAATAAAGATCCCCCCAAAGAAATTTAAATGTTGGGAAAATCCTCTTGAACTTCAAATGTTAGCGCTGCATGCAAATTGCATGTGACCTCTGAATCAAGGTAGCAGCTCGGATACAATATTGAAGCCCGACTTAGAGTAGGCTCATATTTCATCTCATCAATATTTGTCCCTACAATAAGTAGGCACTGCAATTAAGAAGACAATCCGGACTATTGCCAGTTCAAAGGTGTCTCCATTAAAGTATGGAACCACTGTAGAAGTATTAAAAGTACAAAGCACAATTTCTGAATACGGCACAGCTGTTGCTATTGACTCAATTGCTCAACCCAGTAGATTCCTGCAAGCATTCAGACAGACTGCTTGGTAGTAAAGGCACTGCTGCTTTTCTGAAGAGTTTATTTTATTTGTTGTTGTTGTTTCAAAGTTGTCTTTCAGTTGAACAGAGAGATATTTGTCTTTTGGTGCTGGTCTTCCGGCCTCTACAATATGGCCGACATTTTATTTTACCTAGAAGGGAAGTCGTCAGGTTTTGTTGAGTTTTTCTTTGGAGACTTTGGACTGGCCTGTGGAATAGAGGAGATTTATCTGACTTTTAGAATGTTTGAAAGATTTGTTGGTCACACCTGTGAGAATACAAATGTTTTGAATAGTAAGCACTACTAATCCTTACCTGCATTCTGTGCCACTAGGGGGAGCTGTCTAGGTGTAATTAGCGGGTGGTGCTCCTTTGCTGCCATTTATTTGTGAGGACAGAGCAACCACAACAAGCACCACACTCCTTTCTGGTCATCAACAACCGCCCCCACCTTCTACTGCTCCCTGCCTCTCCCCCTTCCTCCTCCCTCCTTCCTCTTCTCCCCTCTCCTCACTTCCCTCACACACAATCACCCTCCTCCACTCACATGCCAATCATAGTCCCTCTCTCACTGCATTCATAAGCTCATCACTTTGATGGTTATTTGATACACATACGCATTCACACTGACTCATGTCAGCATCGCCAACCTTTCCTCACCCACCCACCCTCATTTCAGACATTAAGTTTTATTCCATGGGTTCACATTTGTAGAAGTCTTAATATCCTTAAAACCGCAATGGAACATATAAGCTACAGGGATGATTCTCTATTTAGTTAAAGGGGTGAGTTATGAGTTTCTGGCATCAACTATACACTATTTATGTTGCATAAATCCGTTTTTGAATCCCAAATGAATGAATCCAAAATTGAGAAATGCTTGCTTCATTGAAACAGCAGCCCACACACAATATACAAAAAACAAGCCACTTCTAGCTAACAGTTTAACATTGGCAGATCAGCAGACAATGTGTATATATATCAGTTGCATGGCAACTGGTGCATGGAACAGCTGCAACTCAACAGGCTGTACATTAATTGCCCTTTCACTAGTGTTAAAGAGCCTAAAGGTCCTAGTTCTATATTTGTTCGCCGAGGGACCATAACACACAAAAGATTCACAGAGAGTGAGAGCAGAGTGAATTCGCTATCGCATAAAATCCACAGAGTCTACTGAAACTACTCTCTTTGATTAAACAGTAATATGCTAATTGTCTTGTCTTTGTTTGGGTAGGGTTTATTTATAATGGCAGTGTATTAGGCATATCTTAGTAGTCTCCCATTAGAAAAAATACATTGCTGTTTTCCATTATATGTATAAGGCATCCATTATGATGTTGGAAACACCCGTCAGATGACTGAAGTTAAGCAACATTGAGGCTTAGATGGGAGATTGTCTGGGAATATGCCAAAGCAGTAAGAGCACTAACTTCCCATGTTGAAGGTCGTGGGTTCAAAGCCAGTTGAGTTAAAAAAACCCAATGACTTACAAAATTTATGTTTGTCGTTACCTTGTTGAAGATTTATACTGCCTATCATGGATAAGCCTGAATAGACTTGTTTTCACCATTAGACAGTTTGTCAATAGAAAGCCTGAGTCTACACTTTTACCGACCCAAGGGATTTTTAACTTCCCACACCACATAGACATGGTATGAGAGCAACTGGCTTTTGATGTCGTTGTAAGTTATACACAGCAGTGGAAATCCAAATTGGCAGAGGTGGGGGAACAGGGAATCGAACCACAGACCTTCAGATTAGTAGTCCGATCTAGAAAAAGTCAGACACTCTAACCACTCCGCCACAGAGAACACCACCTAGTCTTGAACTCGGAATTACTATGCTAGGGAAAGGACTGATTAGCTCAATATCAGGGTACTATTACTAAGTGGGCTGTGGGGTTAGGGTGAAGGCAACCTGGTCTCCAAGTGGGGCAGCACTATGAAGTCGCCATGAGTGCACATTGTCACAAGTCGGTACCCATCCTTATGGGAGCGTAGATGGTTCTATGACGTAAAACCTCAACAAACAGCCTAGGAATGCAATGTGTTGTAGACATATTCCCCACATTAGAACCCTATGGCCTACCCAATAAGTAGTGGATGAGTAATACCAAAGACCCTATAATACTAAGACAGCTCACTCCCTATCTCTCCCATGGTAATGTAAATTCTGCAGTGCCACCTTGTGGTGGGTTTGATCAGCCCAGCTACTGGTTGGTGTTTCACAGGTAAACACATACAATTATATTATACATGAGATAGGTAAGTATGAATACACATCAATATGAAATTGCCCATCATCATCAGCATCATCATCAGCATCGCCATCATCACACATCTTTCACCTTCATATATACATTTATACATATAATATAGCACCTGTTTAACCAAGAGAACAGCCAGCGCACCAAGTGGTGGGTTTGATCATTTTGATTACACAGTACAGGCTGAGTGAGCCGTCTTAGTATTATAGGGTCTTTGGTAATACATAGACAATTATAACCTGTTATTGCTTGCAATGATGATCACAGTTAGTACCCCCTCCCCCTTACCAACCATTTTCTGTTAACGGCTAGCAGGAGTATAAGCTAGTTTATAATTTGCTGCAAGGCAAGGTAAGTTTATTTAACTTTAAATTAGAGTTCTTTTGTCATACCTATGCGCCAATTCTTCCTGCTACTATATGCGATAGATTGTTTATGAATTTCTAAATTGTCTACTTTCTGACTTAACCGCCTCTGAACTAATCCCTCTCCGTGGTTAGCGATTTTCCAGAACCTACGTTCCAATATAAAATCAAACCTGTAAATCGACCGACCATGGGACCGACTTTAAATGGTCCATTTAGGGATCTGGTCGGTTGAGGGAGTTTTTGTTATTATTACAATGGTATTGTATGGGCGATCATTTGGGACCCAAATAAAGCGATCGATATAGGGGAGTGGTCGATCTGTGGAGGTGGTCAGATAGAGGTTTTACTGTGGTTTCAATCCGCTAGAAACGGTCAAGAAAGATTATCATGTAGTGTTCGGCAGCCATAGGAAATGGTGTATTGCCACTCAGCATCTGCTCTAACTTTGTTAGTTCCAGCTTTGCCACTACTGGCGCCACCTTACAATACAATGCAGATACTTCGTGAGGCGTAACAGCAGCACGTGGCCTGCTCTCCCTTCATATACTGTTACTTCCGGAACACGCTGCAGTGTCTATGTGTTGGAGGGGACCTACATTGAGGATAACACATGATGACAGTTTCACGCAACAAAGCAGCAGTGTTCTGTATTCAGGGTCCATACGCGGCATGGAAAGTCTTGAAAAATCTTGAACTTCATTTTCTCAATTTCAAGGCCTTGAAAAGCATTGAATTTAACCTATTTTGGGTAATTAGTCTTGAAAAGCCTTGAATTCCTTTAAACTGTCCCCACTGATCGAAATTAGTCTGAAATTTTTATTTGGAGTGGCAATTTTGGACTAAATCCAAATGAAAATAGTCTTGAATTCCTATTAAAAACTGCCTTGGAAAGCCTTGAAATAGCCTTGAATTCCATATCTTTACATGTGTACGGACCCTGTGTATTACAAAGTTGATCCCTCTATATGATGATTATAACATTTACTCGAATGTTCCTCATTCTTAGCATTAAGATATTTGATCAATACACATTTAGACAATTCACAACTAGTTCAACCATCCTGATATAACCACATGTGTTGCTATGATGAAAAACCCCTCCAAACAACTAGTTAAAATTTTCGAACAGCAAAGAAAATCCACTTCAGCTGTGGAGTATGTTTTTTTATCCACCTAAGAATCATTCATCTATAAAAGTATGGTTTGCACAGATATTTTTGGCTGTCATAGTTAAGGCAGCCTAAAATAAATAAATAATAACGTTTGGTTCATTTTGTCTTCAACAACCAAAAATGAATCCGATTGGCATCGTTTGCTCATTTTGAAAATCCCGCCCTCGCATTGGTCATTATTATATACTAAAACCTCGCTAACCGACCACCTCCACAGATCGACCACTCCCCTATATCGATCGCTTTATTTGGGTTCCAAACAATCGCTCATACAATATCATTGTGATGATAAAAACAATTTTCTTAAGCCGACTATCTCCCTAAATGAACCATTTAAAGTCGGTCCCATGGTCGGTCGATTTAGAGAGGTTTTACTGTACTACACCCTTCAAAGACCAGCACTCCACTGGTTGTCAGAGAACGAAGCCAGAAGCAGTTATAAACTTATATGAATAAAAATCATTTACCCCAAAAAAGAAGATAGAGGCAGTAATGGAGGTGAGGAGTCAGCTTTAATCAAGAGTGACGAAGAACCCTCAAGCCCTGTGACACAGTGAGTAATGTGATAATGAGTAATGAGGTAGTGAGTAATAAGGTAGCAATAGCAATATCAAATAATTAGGTAAGTATAAGCAAGTTTGTCATCTTAGTTGGGTGGATGGGTGGTAAAGTTTGAGTGTTCGCTTTGGCTGCTAGTGGAGAAGTGCGCCCGGAGTGCATGGCAGAGTCAGAGGATTCGTTGGTGAGGCTGTAGGGGGCACTGGTGAGAGGTGCCCTCATTGGTCGAGGCGCGGCTGGCATAGTAGAAGGGTGGAACTACTGAAGGAGGGCGGCTGTTGGAACAGCTGATGCTCGCCTCGCCTCCTGTGGAACCGGGCGCGGAGGCCGAATCGGTAGAGCGCAGGACTCGTGTGCAGAAGGTAGGATAAGGCGGTTCCACCGGAGTTCAGTTCCTGGTCAAGTCAAACCAATGACTTATAAAATTGATAATTGTCACTTCCTAGCCTGGCGCTGGGCATTAATAGGATAAGGCAAGGACTGGTTAGCTCAGTGTCAGGATAATGTGACTCAGTAGTCATGGTGCTGGTGGCCTGGTCTCCCAGTGGGGCAGTACTATAAAGTCGCTGTGAGTGGGGTCTGTTACAAGTCGGTACCCATCCTGATATGACATTAGATTTTGCCAGGATGTAAAACTCCAACAACCAACCGTCTTCCCTGAATCAGACGTAATTCTGACGTATTGCGAACCAAGACAACTGTAAATACACCATTGCACTTACGGACATTGTTCAGGGGCGATTTAAAACGTGGTACCCAACAAGACACACCGGTAGATAGTTTATTTCACTTCCCCCAAAATGTGACTCCAACCCTTACAATTAAATCACATCTTAAAGAATGACTGAAATCTAATGTAGCAGTCACACTACGACGACAAGCAGCGGCGACAGCCCTGCGACAGCGACTTCCGGTCTGTCGTCGATTGTCGCGCAGCTGTCACGCAGCTGTCGCCGTGGCACCTCCGCGACACCTCCAGTTTCTCCACTGTTTCTCGACTGTCGTCGGGTTGTCGTGGGTATTTTGGACATGTTGAAAAACTTCGACGACAGGCCACGACAGCCGATGTTGCGGCACTGTCGCGGCACTGTAGCTACGGTGTCGCTACGGTGTTGTCGTTGTCGCTAAGGTGTTGTCTTGTCGTTAAGCTGTCGTCGCTTCTTTCCATAGCAGTGTGTCTCGGTGTATGTGTCTCTGGGTGTCTCTGTGTCTGTGTCTATGTGTGTGTCTGTGTCTATGTGTGTGTATGTGTCTGTGTGTGTGTCTGTGTGTGTGTCTGTGTGTGTCTGTGTCTGTGTGTGTCTGTGTCTCTGTGTGTGTCTGTGTCTATGTGTGTCTGTGTCTCTGTGTGTGTCTGTGTATATGTGTGTCTATGTGTGTCTATGTGTGTGTCTGTGTGTGTGTCTGTGTGTGTCTGTGTGTGTCTGTGTCTCTGTGTGTATGTGTCTCTGTGTGTGTCTGTGTCTATGTGTGTCTGTGTCTCTGTGTGTGTGTGTCTCTGTGTGTGTGTCTGTGTGTGTCTGTGTCTGTGTGTGTCTGTGTGTGTCTGTGTGTGTGTCTGTGTCTGTGTGTGTGTGTCTGTGTCTCTGTGTGTGCCTCACTCTCACTCTCAGTCTGACTCTGACTCTGACTCTGACTCTCAGTCTGACTCTCACTCTCACTCTCGGTCTGACTCTGACTCTCACTCTCAGTCTGACTCTGACTCTCAGTCTGACTCTGACTCTCAGTCTGACTCTGACTCTCACTCTGACTCTCACTCTCAGAAACACAGAGACACACAGAAACACAGAGACACACACAGAGACACACAGAAACAGAGTCAGACTGAGAGTGAGAGTCAGACTGAGAGTGAGAGTGAGAGTCAGACTGAGAGTGAGGCACACACAGAGACACAGACACGCACACATACACATACACAGACACATACACACACAGACACACACAGACACACACACACATAGACGCACACACACACATAGACACAGACACACACATAGACACAGACACACACAGACACATACACACACACATAGACACACATAGACACAGACACACACATAGACACAGACACACAGACACACACATAGAGACACACACAGAGACACAGAGTCACACACACACAGACACAGACACACAGACACTGTCGTCCCGCTGTCGTCCCGATGTCGTCCGATTGTCATCCAACTTAGCCCGAATTTGCATAGGTCGTCGGGATTTCATAAAATCCCAGCTGCCGGGCTGTCGTCCCTCCCTTGTCGTCGTAGTGTGACAGCTACATAAGTGATAGGCTTTTATTTTGTCGTTGTTGCGAATGCAGACATTTCACTTGAGCTATCTTTAATTTCACAGCTAATAGAGATATCATCAATTGCATAGCCACAAAACTATCCCCAATTGCACAACCATCATTAGTTGCATAGCTAATAGATCTATCATCAATTACATAGCCAATAGAGCTATCATCAATTGCATCGCTAATGCAGCTATCATCAATTGCATCGCTATTAGAGCTATCATCAATTACATAATCAATAGAGCTATCATCCATTGCATGGCTAATGCAGCTATCATCAATTGGATCGCTAATACTAATAGATCCATCATTGATTGCATGGCTAATAGAGCTATCATCAATTGCACCGCTAACGGGACTATCATTAATTGCATAGCTAATGGAGCTATCATCCATTGCATGGCTAATAGAGCTATCATTAATTGCATAGCTAATAGAGGTATCATCAATTGCACGGCTAATGGAGCTATCATCAAATGTATGGCTAATAGAGCTATCATCAATTGCACAGCTAATAGAGGTATCATCAATTGCATAGCTAATAGCGGTATCATCAATTGCATAGCTAATAGAGGTATCATCAATTGCATAGCTAATAGCGGTATCATCAATTACACAGTTAATAGAGCTATCATAAATTGCATAGCTATTAGAGTGATCCCCAATTACACAGCTATTAGAGCTATCATCAATTGCTTAGTTAATAGAGCTATCATCAATTACACAGCTAATATAGCTATCACCAATTGCATAGCTATTAGAGCTATCCCCAATTGCATAGCTACTAGAGCTATCCCCAATTACACAGCTAATAGAGCTATCATCAATTACACAGCTAATAGAGCTATTACCAATTGCATAGCTATTAGAGCTATCCCCAATTACACAGCTATTAGAGCTATCATCAATTGCATAGCTAAAAGAAAGCACTTCTTTGAACAACAAGCCTAACTGGACAAGTCGATAACAATGGAAGGCTGGCACAGCTTCTCTTTTGGAGCAGTTCCTCTGGACCAGTCATTTTATTGTTATAAATGTCTCCTAATACCCCCCCCCCCCCCCCCCCCCCCCCCCCCCCCTGAAGCCTCTAGACATCCCTTCCTTCGTGTAGAGAGAGGGATCCCCCCACCCCTCACCCCCCACCCCCCACCCCCCACCCCCCACCCCCCTCATCTCTCATTCACCGGGTGCGGTGGCCGAATTGGTAGAGCCAAGCCTCGTGCGTGGAAGATTGGGAGTTCGGTTTCCGGTTGAGTCAAACAAATGACTTATAAAATTTGATACTTGTCGCTTCCTAGCCTGGCGCTTGGCATTAATAGGATATGGCAAGGACTGGTTAACTCAATGTCAGGATAATGTGATTGAGTGGGATATTGGGTCATGTGTCCAGTGACCTGATTTCCCAGAGGGGCAGCACTATAAAATCACTGTTCAACTGTTAAACACTTATTGCGGCCTAGAGTAGTTAGTGAATTGCTAGAAGAACGCCCCCTGCACCCCAGCACTGCCACGTTGCGTTGTGGTTCCCCGCCCGGCGCTAGAGGTCAGTACGTGTTGTGCTTCTGCAGCTGGTGTTGGGCAATCGCTGCATGGTCGGCACGATACCGTTGTCTTCGTTTTGACTACATCCATTTATTGCTGGAGATTAACAATTCGAAACAGGTGTATCAGCAGCATGAATAGAATTCTCCATTCGCATCCTCTAAAAAAAAAAAAAATTGACAATAAATTCACCATTTAGGCCAAATATTAAAAAAAATGGTCATCGCCCCCGCCCGTGCCTGAAAAATCGCCTGCCCCTGAATATTTTGTTTTGCTTTTAAAAAACCTGTTAAATGGAGAAGGCAGGTGAAATGAGAAATGGAAAGGGGAGTGGAGAGTGGGGTGGATGGAGTGAGAAATAGAAAAGGGAGTGGGGGAATGGACAGGGCAATGGTGGGGGGGGGGGGGAAGGAATGGAGAGCGTTTTCAGGGGTGATAGGGAGGGAACTGGGAAGGTGAGGGAGCAGGGTCGAGAGGGGAGAGGGTGGGTGTTGGGGTGTGAGAGAGGGAGGTGTTGGATGGGGAGGAGAGAGGGAATGTGAATGAGGGTGGCAGAGAGCAATGGAGGGGGCAGCTGGGGGGGGGGGGTGGAGAGGGGACCAGTGAACTCCTGAGAAAAAAATCTAAATTCAAATAAAAACCGCCCGCCCGACTCTGATTTATATTTTGAAAGGAGGGTCACTAACTTTTTTTTATATTTGGCCTTATTGTGGGTTTTTGTTGTTGTTGTTGTTGTAATGCATTCATTATCACCAATTAGGGATGTGTAATTAAAACAAATTGATATATCACTTACGTATCCAGAGTCAACAGTAAGTCTCACTGTAATTGATTGTGATATATATACATTATACTACGGCTATTATTCACTGCCACTAATAGCCCTGTCACACTACGACGCTTCTCTCCAACGTGCGTCGACGAGTCTCATTTTTTGCCGAAACGTCGGGAAACATAGGGAAACGTTAGGGGGACGTTATGCGAATGTCGGTACACGTCAGTACACTATCCTGGACATTGACAGTCGCCGGAGGATGTCGGCGAGCATAGCAGGTCGCTAGATGTTTTTAGCATGTCAAAAAAACGTGACGACCGACAACACGCGTGAACGTCTGGGTACTCATGTTCTGAGAACATTAGGAGAATGTCAATACGCGTCACAAGCGCATTACAAGAACGCTGGTCGCACGTCGATGAACGTTGGCAATTTTTCGCAAAACTGTGTGTCTGTTTCTGTTTCTCTGTGTCTTTGTGTGTGTCTGTGTGTGTGTGTGTATGTGTGTGTCTGTGTGTCTATGTGTATGTGTCTGTGTGTATGTGTGTATGTCTGTGTATGTGTGTCTGTTTCTGTGTGCATGTGTGTCTGTGTATGTGTGTGTCTGTGTGTGTGTCTGTGTGTATGTGTGTGTCTGTGTGTCTGTGAATGTGTGTCTGTTTCTGTGTGTATGTGTGTCTGTGTGTGTATGTGTGTGTCTGTGTGTCTGTCTGTCTGTATGTGTGTATCTGTGTGTATGTGTGTGTATCTGTGTGTGTATGTGTGTGTGTCTGTGTGATACACATACACATACACACACAGATACACACACACAGAAACAGACACACATACACACAGACAGACAGACACACATATACAGACAGACACACACAGACAGACAGACACACACACAGACACACACACATACACACACAGATACACACACAGACACACAGAAACACATACAGACACACGCATCGAAACCCGTTGGCTGCGCACTAATAATGCGCTACTAACATGCTGCGCTGCGTTGAGTTTTCTCCCAAAACCACCGAAAAGTTGGACGTGTCTCAACGCATAGAAGTTATTTTGCGCGCTGGCAGCACGCCGGTGAGAAGCATCGTAGTGATATAGTGATATAGTGATTGGTAGACAGGAAGTGTGAACACTTATTTGTCTCTCATTTTTGCTTGAGTGCAAGTAATTAGCAACACAAGGAATAAATTAGTAGCATGTGGTGAATAAGTGGTCAAATTTCCCTATATCATCAGCCCATGCTTTTTCTAATCGGTTCTTGAATGAATTTATTGAGCTGGCATCTATAACATTTTGTGGGAGACTATTCCATATATTTATGATCCGGTTTGAGAAACTGTGTTGCCTTAATTTTGAAACGGCTCTGGGTTTTACTAGTTTGAGAGTATGGCCCCGGCTGCCTTCTCTTTTATTCAAGGTGAAAAATTGGTTCATATCTATTTGATCAAAACCTTTCATAATTTTAAATACTTCAATTATGTCACTTCTTTTCCTTCTGTAGGAAAGGGTAGGAAGTTTCAATTTCCTGAGCCTTTGTTCATAGGGTAAGTCCTTTATAACTTCAACTAGTTTCGTTGCACGTCTCTGAACCTTTTCGATCTCCAGAATATCTTTCCGAAAAATTGGCCTCCAAATTTGTGGACAGTATTCCAAAATTGGCCTAACAAGAGACTTAAATAGAATGAGAAAATTGTTCTTGTTGAGGCGATGGAAGGTTCTTTTAATTATTCCTACTCTCTGGTTAGCATTTGAGATGATAGTCCTCATGTGTTTCTGAAAGGAGAGTTGGGAGTCGAAGGTTACACCCAAGTCCTTTTCATAGCTATCTTGTTGCAGGACAGTGTTCTGCATAATATAGGCGTAATGAGGATTATTTTTTCCGTAATGAATAATTTTGCACTTCTTTTCATTGAAGGGCAATTGCCATTTCTCAGACCATTGTGAGAGTTTCAGAATATCCTCTTGTAAGAGATTTTTATCTCTTACGTCTTTTATTGCTCGAAAGACCTTTGTGTCATCCGCAAATACTTTTAGGTTTGATGAGACACTGCCTGGCAGGTCATTTATAAATATTATAAATAATATTGGTCCCAGCACACTTCCCTGAGGTATTCCTGAGGTGACATTCTTAAAGGAAGATTTTTTTATTACCTACAACTACCCTTTGCTTTCTCTCAGACAGGAAGTCCTGTATCCATTCAGAAATTGCTCCGGATATTCCCAGAGCTTTGACTTTGTTTAATAGTCTTTTGTGGGGCACACTATCAAAGGCTTTGGAGAAGTCCAGATAGATGGTGTCCCATGCCAGGCCATGATCCAGCCAGTCAGTCCAAATTTCCATCACTTCTAGTAGTTGTGTCAGGCAAGATTTGCCTCCAGTGAATCTGTGTTGGTCTGGAGATATCAATCCTAGTTTTTCCAAGTGTTCTACGACACGATCTCGGATTATTCTTTCTAGCATTTTACAGCATAGGGAGGTTAAACTCACGGGTCTATAATTTGATGCCAGGCGTTTTGGTCCCTTTTTATGCAGGGGTTTGACATCAGCATCTTTCCATTGTTTGGGTATTTTCCTTTCAAATAGGCTTTTACGGAATAGAGATGTCAAAATAGGTCCAATTTGCTCAGAACACTCTTTGATGATTTTTGCATGGATCCCATCTGGCCCAGGTGCCTTGGAGACATTTAGTTTTTCAATTAATTTGTCAACTTTATCGTCTGTTATGTCAACATCACTGATGAATTTTGTGACTCCTGAATCTGGAGAGGGTGGGATATTATTCGTATTTTCATTGGTAAACACACTGACGAAGAACTCATTGAGTAGTTCAGCTTTGCCTTCATCGTCTACGATTAGTTCATCATCACTATTGGCTAGAGCTGGTATGCCATTGCCATTTTTTTATTTATGTGAAGCATAACTCCAGAAATTTTTCGGGTTATTTTTAATGTCTTGGACAATTTTGTCTCAAAAGTCTCTTTGTGTCCACTGACAATGTCATTTGCGGCATTCCTAGCGATAGTGTATTTTTCCCAATTTTCCAATGTCTTATTATTGAAGTAGACATTCCATGCTTTGTTTTTCAATTTTCTGGCAGTGTTAATATCCCTGGAGTACCAAGGAGGTTGTTTCCTGGTTGCGAATTTTCTTAGTGGTACGTGCCTTTTGATAGCACCTGATAGCACATTCTGAAACAGGTCCCAGCACTCTTGCACATTTTTCTCCTTAAATTTATTTAGCAAGTCGTGGGACATGATATCATTACTCATGGCAATGTAATCCCCTCTATAATATGAGTATCTTAGTGGGATGGTCTCATTTTCTGTTTTAACATCGATTTTGAAGGATATGACAGCATGGTCACTCTTTCCGATCGGGGCACCTATCCTGATGTTATCTATGAGATTATTGGAAATGACCCAGTCCAAGGGATTTGGGGTCTCATTTCCTCGGAACCTGGTTGGTTCCTGAATAAATTGTTGCAGGAAACAGTCATTTAGGTGGTCGAAAATAATCCGCGCATAATGGTCATCATGGCAATGTAAGATGCCAGTGGCCCTGTCAATTTCTTTTAAGTAAAAATCCCCAACGATAACCAGGTTATCATGTTTCATTTCTCTTACCTCATTGACTAATTCTAGAAGAGCATTATTGTTTTGCTCATTGCTAGATGGGCTACGGTAAATACATCCTAAAATGGTTGACTCCTTCAGTAAGAATTTCGCACCAAATTGATTCGTCAAAAACTGTTTTTGGTGTGAAATGAGTTGCTATCAAATGATTTGCAACGTACATTATCGTACCTCTTTTCTCTAACGAGTTGGTAAGTAGATAATATCCATTTATTTTCAAGCTTATTTTACTGATCTCGCATAATCTATTTTTTGGACATACTTCGTTGACGCATATAATGTCAGGTCTCACTGAACTGATTTCAACTTCCAGTAATGACTTTTTAGTGCTAGTTAAGACATCTATGTTGGTGTACTTAACTTCTAAGGTTTTTATTTTGTTTACTATTCTATGATCTATTTTGCCTGACTTGGCTTTCTTATTTTTAATTCTTTCATGTTCCAGGGAGGTCCCCGGACCTTGTATATCCAGTTTTTTGACCGATCAGTATTTTCCTTAGCAGCTTGTACATGTTCGCTAAGAGTTTTACGATCTTCTTTGTCGAGATCGTAACATACTCCTAAGTTCTTTACTTTATCGGGAGCATCCTTGAGTTTGTTCATAGTATGTAGATAGTCTAAATTACTCCCGTACATACACTTCTTGATTTCAACTGAGTCAAAGACTATTATAACTGTTCTGAGCAGAGGCTCTGCTGCTAAATTTCAGAGCACTCCTTATAGTGGCCCGAGTCCGGATGCGTTTTTTTGGTCGGCTTCTATGCGATGGCCTCTGTAGCAAAATCGTCTCTAGTCCAACCTCTCAGATCATGGGTTTCCTGGGCTGTTGCATTCGACTACTGATCCCTTTCAGGTGCCCTGTGGAACATGAATACTGTTCCCCCGGCCCTTATGCTCTGGGCACGATTTCTGTTCGCGGCCTCGCTCTTTCTCCGCGACTTTTTGAGCCACAATGGCTTTTTTCACAACTGCCTCTATGGGGCTGGATTTTGTTGTCTCTTTTTGGTCCCCTGGCATGCTGCTTCGAGCTACATCAGACCAGAGTTTTGTTATATTTTTCTCGACGGACATGTTTACGTCCGTCTTCAGTTCACCGAAGCACTGCTTTATTAGAGTCGGCAGCACCTCTACCCTCGACTTAGATACTTGGGCTTGGATGGATGATTCCAAGTCCTCTATTTTCTTTGCCATTGTGTTTAGGTCAGGTTGGGGTTGTTTCTGGCCAACTAGACTTTCTTTAGCTTTGAGCAGCAGTGTTTTTGCCGATTGCTCACAATAGCTGCATGCCCAGAAAATGCTGTTTTTTTTTAGGAACACTACCTCTTCTTTGCTGAGTTTTGTGCAAGTGTTGCACATCCATTTATAGCAGAAATTGCATTCTACCCATGTTCCCTTTGAATTTGTTGTGCTGCACTCTCTACAGCAGGAAGACTGTGTAGGCGTAGAGTCACATTTGCTTAGCATGTCACTGTTTTGTATGTCGCTGTTTGTGACAGCATTTTGTTTGTCACTGTCACTAGTGTCAGTGATAGCGATTTCAATGGCTTCACTAGGAGCATTGTCATCTGGCGGTTTTCCAATTTTTGGGCCATCTTTTTTTTCCTTTCTCGCTGCCAGTCTCCCCATACTTTCTACTCCCTTGTTCAGTCTACCAATTCAATCACCTGTACTAGATTAGATTAATATCCCCCAGTTGAGTGAAAAAATATATTATATATATATATATATATATATTTTTTTTTTGCAGAGCTCTGAGTAAACCTTTTGGCTAAATTCCTCCTTTGTTATCCTAACAATGCATGTCAGTGAGTATACTGTATGTAGAGTAAACAACCCCACATGCTTTCTACTTGTGTGCTGGTGAGTGATAATAGGGGAAGCTATCAGT
>CM059191.1:36510515-36528015 GCA_030323885.1 Branchipolynoe longqiensis
TACACATACATACATAGATACACACATACATACATGCATACATACATGCATATCTACATGGCCAGCAGGTACCGCAATATGGAATTGGAAAGTGCTGTTATTGGAGGAAGAGTGTTATTTCGCTGATTAAGTATCATTGAAACATATTAGTAGAATTGTAGCGATTACTTTTTTTATTTGATTAACTTTACACGTGTCGATACAATCTGTTTACGGCAATTGTCTGGTTGCGTATTTGATATTGGGCTCATGTTAATTAAAACTTTTTTTAAAAATCAATTCATTTGAAATATAATGGTAATACTAATAGTTTTTTTCTTTCACCGAGTGGATATTGTGTGTGTGTGTGTGTGGGGGGGGGGGTGCGTGTTGCTCTGAGTGGTGAGGCGGAAACATACTAATATTATACTGTGTGGTTGGGGGGGGGGGGGGGGGGGACTATTCGATGAGACACGGTGAGTTGCTTACAGGACGGCGCCACCATCCCCGGTTCAAGGTCACAGATATGACCCTGAGGTGTGGTCAGGGTGCATCCAGACCTTGGTGCTCAAGGTGTGTGGGCGGGTGTGGGGAGCGGGTGTCAGGGCGGGTGTGGGGTGGGTATGGGGTGTGGTGTGGGGCGGGTGTGAAGGGAGGTGTGGGGCGGGTCTGTGGGAGGGTGTGGGGCGGTTTAGGGCGCCGTCCACAGTCCACAAAGACCCTCAACAAGCCGCTAACTGACGCAGTCATCGCCAGGACCCCGACACCTCACCCCGCCCCCGCCCCCGCCCCCGCCCCTCCCCGCCCCCACCACCGCCCGCCGCCTTCACTACGCACGCACCCGGCGCCTTGACTCCGGGCACAAGTCGACAATTATCGCGGGCAGGTTTTAAAACATGGCGACGAGTGCGACTTGGGTTGGCGGCACTAAGTATCGGGCGCTATTGATTCACGCGGCGACCGCCGGGTGGCGCCCCGCGGGTTGTGGGGGAGGGGGAGGGGGAGGTGAGGCGCAGGGGGCGGAGTAAAGCTAGGATTCCTTACACGCGGTATGCGGTATGCGAATGCGAATGCGAATGCGTCAAAAAATCGAAAAGCATCTAAGTCAATGGGGATGATTCCTTACACGCGGTATGCGGCATGCGGCATGCGGCATGCGGCATACGAATACTGAATCGGTCCATGTACCGATCGGTGCGGCATGCGAATGCGAATGCTGCTGCGTTTGCCATAGAGAACAGTGGTGAGGAAACCTGACACTGTGTGTGTGTGTGGGTGTGGGTGTGTGTGAAATGACCCTTCCTGTAAGCACGCCGCATGCCGCATGCCGCATGCCGCATGCCGCATTGCCCGCATTGCCGCATGCCCGCACGCGCATGCCGCATGCCGCATGCCGCATGCCGCATGCCGTGTGTAAGGAATCCTAGCTTTAAGGCCAGGTGAGCTGCCACCTGAACTCCCTTCGCACCCACAGGGGTCACGGCCGGGTGAGGCCTGTAAGCATGGGGCGCTTCTCTGCAGGACCGGGGACCGACGGGCGGGCCGGCGGGTGGACCGGCGGGCGGACGGGGCGGGTGACCCGGCGGGCGGACCGGCGGGCGGAGGTGGGGGGGGGGGGGGATGGACCGGCGGGCTTACCGAAACTAAGCCTGCATGAGGCGCGCAGCTATCGCCACACATGACTCTTGACAGTAACTGTGAAAACAGACACAAAGAGCTGCTCGGGTGGCCTACATCCCTGTACATACACACTGCCACATAGGATGCATTTGTACACACTCCCACATAGGATGCACTTGTACACACTCACACATAGGATGCACTTGTACACACTGCCACCTAGGATGCACTTGTACACACTCCCACATAGGATGCACTTTTACACACTCCCACATAGGATGCACTTGTACACACTCCCACATAGGATGCACTTGTACACACTCCCGCATAGGATGCACTTGTACACACTCCCACATAACATACACTTTTACACACTCCCACATAGGATGCACTTGTACACACTCCCACATAAGATGCACTTGTACACACTCCCACATAGCATACACTTGTATACACTCCCACATAGCATGCACTTTTACACACTCCCACATAGCATACACTTTTACACACTCCCACATAGGATACACTTGTACACACTCCCACATAGGATGCACTTGTACACACTCCCACACAGGATGCACTTGTACACACTCCCACACAGGATGCACTTGGACACACTCCCACATAGGATGCAGTTGGACACACTCCCACATAGGATGCTTGTGTACACACTCCCACATAGGATGCACTTCTACACACTCCCACATAGGATGCACTTGTACACACTCCCACATAGGATGCACTTGGACACACTCCCACATAGGATGCCCTTGTACACACTCCCACATAGGATGCACTTGTACACACTCCCACATCAGATGCACTTGGACACACTCCCACATAGGATGCACTTGTAGACACTCCCACATAGGATGCACTTGTACACACTCCCACATAGGATGCACTTGTACACACTCCCACATAGGATACACTTGTAGACACTCCCACATAGGATGCACTTGTACACACTCCCACATAGGATGCACTTGTACACACTCCCACATAGGATGCACTTGTACACACTCCCACATAGGATACACTTGTACACACTCCCACATAGGATGCACTTGTACACACTCCCACATAGGATACACTTGTACACACTCCCACATAGGATGCTCGAACACCATCATGGCTGTCAGCATTTAAAGCTGCATAGTCCGATGAAAACATCAAATTTTCAAAACCAAAGCAATTATCTAAATGTGATTATATATCTAACTTAGAATAAGTTATATACTGGTGCGTTTATTAAGCAGTTGTTGTCATAGAAGGCAATACTAAGACAGTGTAATAATAATAATAATCAATAGAGCCTATGGTGTTTGAATTTTGGTGTGCGTTCCTAAATTAATTTGGCATGTTTGCACTTCAAATATCTCGAAACTTAGTCATTTCAAATAAAAGTTACTGCAAACTAAAGTATTGTTGACTATAGCGATCAACTTAATAATATTTATCTCAGAAAATAACAGAAGCTCAAAACCATCGACCTATGGAACTTTAACTGAACTCTTGCTAGAGGGTTGCAGTATTATTACCCATCCTCGGTCAAGTGTCACAACCAAGGCACAATCAAAGGCAACCAGTGATCGCGCCACTTGTTTGGACTTTATACATATAGAGGGAGAGAGAAAGTGAGTGAGAGAGGGAAAGACGGAGAGAGGGAGAGAGGGAGAGGGGGAGAGAGGGAGAGAGGGAGAGACGGAGAGAGGGAGAGGGGAGAGAGGTAGAGAGGGAGAGAGGGATGAGAGGGAGAGAGGGAGAGAGGGAGAGAGGGATAGGGGGGAGAGAGGGAGAGGAGGGAGGGGGGATGGGAGAGAGGGAGAGATGGAGAGAGGGGGAGAGGGAGAGAGGTAGAGAGGGAGGGGGGAGAGAGTTACAGAGGGAGAGATGGAGAGAGGGGGAGAGGGATAGAGGGAGAGAGGCAGCAATTGAGAGATGGAGACCGGGAGAGAGGGGGATGGTAGAGAGGGGATAGGGAGGAGGAGAGAGGTGAGAGGAGGTGGGAGAGAGGGATAGAGGGAGAAGAGGGAGAGAGGGAGAAAGGGAGAGTGGGGAGGGGAAGAGCGGGAGAGGGGGGAGGAGGGGGTGGGAGGATGGGGATAGGGAGAGGGGGAGAGGGGGAGAGAGGGAGAGAGGGAGAAGGGGAGGGGGGAAGGGAGGAGAGGGGAGAGAGGGACAGAGACAGGGAGAGGGTGGAGACGAGGGAGGGAGAGAGGGTGGAGGAAGAGACAGCGTGAGAGGGAAGCACAGAGAGCGGAGGGGGAGAGAGAGAACATTAGCACTACCTGGTCGGGTGCAACCATATGGACGAACTAATATGGACCAACATCCCAGGTGAAGGCCACGCCCCCCCCCCCCCCCCCCCCCCCCCCCCCCCCCCACACACACACACTGTGCTCACCACCGCGTCGTCTCCGTTTGATCCGGATGACAGAGGAGTGACTGCCGTGGCGCGCATTGATCCAAGGCGCTCTTCATGTTGTTCAGCTCTGTCCTGATATGACCTTAGATGTTGCCAGGACGTAACACTCCAACAAAACATATGTTATGCAGCTAGCGCACTGCCTTCCACGGCCATACGGTCACATGGTCGGTATTTGGACTTGTTGGTTGGTTGTTGGAGTTTTACATCCTTGCAACATCTAAGGTCATATCAGGACAGGTACCGACTTGTGACAGTGCTGCCCTTCTGGGAAATCAGGCCGCCGGCACCATGACCCGATATCCCACTCAGTCACATTATCCTGACACTGAGCTAACCTGCTACTGCCCTATCCTATTATAAGTATTAATGTCGAATTTGGACTTATATTAAAGTTATAGCAGGGTGGAATAATTGATTGATTGATTGATTGATTGGTGGTTGCTTTACGCCGTGTTGGCAGTGTTGGCCATATTCACGGCGAGAAATGTTTGTTTTTTGTTCAAACCATTGCTTTTACATGTAAAAGCAGACAATCAATTATGTGCCAATAGACACTAATTAAATTAGAAAGCTCACAATCATATATTTGTGGTCAAGGGAAACAAATTCCCATAGAAAAAAAAGTTTTATTAATAATTGATAGAATCCATTTAGTATGTAAACTATATAAGGTGGTACAGTCCAGCTGCCCTCAAAAAGGCTAAAATGTTTTCCTGTTTTACCTTGGTAAAAAGGTCATGCATACTGTCTGCAGTGTAGAACCGTTGGCGCAGGGCCAAAAAATCAACGCAACTTAGTAAAATGTGTTTGAGTGTCAGCAGGGACTGACACCCAATACATTCAGGGGGAGGTTCCCCCTTGAGCAGAAAAGCATGTGTAAGCCACGAGTGGCCAATACGGCAGCGGCCAAGGACCACTTGGTCCCGCCGACCTCCCGCATGAGTCTGTGGGGGCTTTCCCACAGATAATTCAATTTCCTTAAGTTTATTAATGTTTTGTGGAATAATAGTTAATACTTTCAACGACACCAGAGTCTTCAGGGGTTTTCTATTTAATTAAAGATTCATAATCCGATGAAAACAAAAGCACTTACTCCGATTCGACCCTACATATCCTAATTAGATATTTATGCCCACATTAAGCATCTATTTTTGGCATACATACATTCACACATGCATGCATGTACACAGTGTTGTAGCCACTCACAAATTAATTTGGCATGTTTTCACTACAAATATTTTCAAAGTAAATCCATTAAAGAGAAGTTATTTAAAGTTGAAGTTAGAGTGGGAAAGTGAGAGAGAGGATAGAAAGGAAGAGGGAGAGAAAGAGGGAGGGAGAGAGAGGGACAATGGGAGAAGGGGAGCGAGGGTGAGGGGGAGAGGGGGAGGAGGGAGAGGGGAGGGAGGGGAGATGGAGAGGGGGGAGACGGAAGAGTGGGAGAGGGGGAGAGGAGAGGGGAAGAGAGGAGAGGGGAGAGGGGAGAGAGGGGAGAGAGGGAAGAGAGAGGGTGAGGGGAGAGAGGGAGAGAGGGAGAGAGGGAGAGAGGGAGAGAGGGAGAGAGGGGAGAGAGGGAGAGGGAGAGGGAGCGGTGGAGAGGAGGGGAGAGAGGGGGAAAGGGGAGAGGGGAAGAGGGGGGAGCGGGTGAAGAGGGGGAGAGGGGAGAGAGGAGAGGGTGGAGAGAGGGAGAGGGGGAGAGAGGGAGAGAGGAAGAGAGGGAGAGAAGGGGGGGAGGAGAGAGAGAGAGGGGAGAGGGAGAGAGGGAGCGAGGGGGAGAGGGAGAGAGGGAGAGAGGGAAAGAGGGAGAGGGGGAGAGGGGGAGCGGTGGAGAGGGGGAGAGAGGGAGAGAGGGGGAGAGGGAGAGAAGGAGAGAGCTAGAGAGGGAGAGGGGGAGAGAGGGAGAGAGGGAGAGAGGGAGAAGGGGAGAGAGGGAGAGAGGGAAAGCGCGGAGCGGAAGAGAGGGAATTTTGAGGGAGAACGGCGAACCGACCGACTAACCCCATTTCTTCCCTCCCACCCCCTCCCCTCACCACCACCTCACCCCACACTCACACACTGCCCCACAATTCGGAGGGCTGAGGCTGGGGCTTCCCTGTGGGGTCCCGGGGGGTCAGTGAATACATAAGGGGCAGCCAAAGCTGGTGAGCACAGCCGATCCTGCTCACATGCTGGAGTCAGTGAGGACATGAGGGGGAACAGCCACCTGGTCAGCACGGCTGGTACTACTCACATACCGGAGGTCACAGCCTACATGCGGGGGTGGGTGAGGTGAGCAGCCACCTGGTGAGCATGGCCGGTACTATTCACATACCGAAGGTCAGAGAGTACATGAGGGGGAGCAGCCACCTGGTGATCACGGCCGGTACTGCTCATATAGAGGCCACCATATTGATCATGCTGCGGTCGAGCATACCCTCAGGGTGTAAAGAACGCCGGATGTGCTTGCAGAGGTGTCCGACCTCAGAGGTGTAGTTCCATTAAACGCCGCCAGGCTCAGGGGCAAATAAGTGAATTTGTAATCCGAGCGGCGCGGTGCATTATGGGATGCGTAAGAGTAAAACAAGCTGGCGCGAAAACACTAGTGCACAATTTGAGTTCATGTTCAAGCAGCGAGTGCAGCAATGGAATCTGTTAGGTTGTTGCAGCACATTTTCGCTACAGCTTAAATATCAAATACAAAAATGATTATTGATTAAGATGTGAATCTTATATCTACTATCTACCAACTCATCAACATTTAATTTGATACCCTCCACCCAATTTCTCTAAAAACCCTCCAACATTTTCCAGAAGTAATAACTAACATTGATAATACTACACTTAATACTGTTTAAATTTGCTCAATTTGGATTTCTTTTTACCGGACGCGGTAGAGTAATCGGTAGAGTGCAGACTTCCCGTATGGAAGGTCGGGAGTTCGGATTCCAGCCGAGTCAAACCGATGACTTATATAATTGATACTTGTTCCTACCTATAGCCTGGCACTCGGCATTAATGGGATAGGACAAGGACTGGTTTGCACAGTATCAGGATAATGTGACTGTGTGGGATATCGGGTCATGGTGCCAGCAGCATGCGCTCCCAGTGGGGAAGCACTATTACGTCACCCTGAGTGCATACTGTCACAAGTTGGTACCCGCCCTGATATGACCTTAGATGTTGCTAGGACGTAAAACAACAACAAACAAATCTATTTCTTTTTCGCTACAACTATATAATTGTAACAAAAACGTGGATAAATGCAATCGAACAATCGAATGACTATGTTACATATGTGTACAAAATACCTGGTTACTATTGTTAGTATTATATACAGTAAGACCTCTCTAAATCGACCGAACATGGGGCCGACTTTAAGTGGTCAATTTAGCGAGGTAGTCGGCTTAAGGAGTTACTATTGGTGGGACCCAAATAAAGCGATCGATATAGGGGAGTGGTCGATCTGTGGAGGTGGTCGGTAAGAGAGGTTTTACTGTATATGCATATAGCCACTGACGCTAGTCAGTATCTCACCACCACCAGGCTGGTCTAATGGAAATAGACTCGGAGGGGAGAGAGGTGTTTTGGGGGGATACAGGGGGTGGAGTGGGGGTGCTGGAGGGGGGATGGGTGGGGTGTTGGGCTCCCCTTAAGGCCGGCATTGCAGACGGCGGTGACATTGACTGGCAGTGGTAGTGTCGGAATTTAATGCCATAAATCGCTTACACCAACCACAGGTCAAGCAGATGAAATCAGTAAGATCATAAATGTTGGGTGGTGGAGTTTCCAAAAGGTGTCCCAGCCACCCTGCCAACCCTCCTGTCCAGGCACCCGGCTACCACTCCCACCCACACACCCGGCCACCACTCCCACCCACAAACCCAGCTACCACTCCCACCCACACACCCGGCCACCACTCCCACCCACACACCTGGCTACCACTCCCACCCACACACCCAGCCACCCTCCACCTCACACACCTGGCTACCACTCCCACCCACACACCCAGCCACCACTCCCACCCACAAACACAGCTACCACGCTCACCCACACACCCGGCCACCACTCCCACCCACAAACCCAGCTACCGCTCCCACCCACACACCCGGGCCATACGGCACCTCAAAACCCAGCTACCACTCCCACCCTACACCGGCCACCACTCCCACCCACAAACCCAGCTACCACTCCACCTACACACCGGGCCACCTACTCCCACCCACACACCAGCTACCACTCCACCCACACACCGGCCACCACTTCCGCCACACACCCGGCCACACTCCCACCCACACACCCAGCTACCACTCCCCCACACTCCAGCTAACTTCCCTCCCACACCACCGGCCTCCATGCCCCCACCACACCTACCACCACGCCCACACACACACCCGACCACGACTCCACATACACACCGGCCACCACTCCACCCACAAAACCCAGCTACCACTTCCCACCCTCACACCTGGCCCCCACTCCCACCACACACCCGGCCCCACTCCGCCCACAAACCCAGTTACCATCCACCCACCACCGACCACATCCAACTCCCACACCCGGCCTCCTCTCCCACCCACACACCCAGCTACCACTCCCACCCACACACCAGCTACACTCCCACCCACCACCCAGTACCACTCTCACCCACACACCCAGCCCAACTCCCACCCACACACCCAGCTACCACTCCACCCACACCCGACACCTCCCACCCACACCCCAGGCCACCCTCCCACCCACACACCCAGCTACCACTCCCACCCACACACCCAGCTACCACTCCCACTCACACACCTGGTTACTACTCTCACCCACAAACCCAGCTACCACTCCCACCCACACACCCAGCCACCACTCCCACCCACACACCCAGCTACCACTCCCACCCACACACCCAGCTACCACTCCCACCCACACACCCAGCTACCACTCCCACCCACACACCCAGCTACCACTCCCACCCACACACCCAGCTACCACTCCCACCCACACACCCAGCCACCACTCCCACCCACACACCCAGCTACCACTCCCACCCACACACCCAGCTACCACTCCCCACAAGCCAGCTTCACTCCCACCCACAAACCAGCTACCCTTCCACCCACACACGAGCTACCACTCCCCCACACACCCAGTACTCCAACACACACCCAGCACACTCCACCCCACACTCCAGTACCACTCCACTCCCACTCACACACCCAGCTTACCACTCCCACCCACACACCAGCTCCACTCCCAACACACACACCCAGCATACCACTCCGTCACACAACACAGCACCACTCCGACCCACACACCCAGTCACACTCCCACCCACACACCCAGCTACCCTCCCACCCACACACCCAGGCTACCACTCCCACTCCCACCACACACCCAGCTACCACTCCCACCCACACCACAACCCGGCTACCACTCACACCCACACACCCGGCCACACTCCCACCACACACCCAGCCACACTCCCACCCACACACCCAGCTACACTCCCCCCGCCACCACTCCACCCACAAACCTGTACCACTCCAACCCACACACCTGGCACCACTCCCACCCACACACCCAGCTACACTCCACTCCCCCACACACCCAGCTACCACTCCACCCAACACCCGGCCACCACTCCCACTCAACACCTGGTCACACCCCTACAAACCCAGCTACACTCCCACCACACACCCCAGCCACACTCCACCCACACACCGGCTGGTTTTGGCACCACTCCCACCCACACACCCAGCTACCACTCCCACTCACACACCTGGTTACTACTCTCACCCACACACCCGGCTACTACTCCCACTCGGACACCCAGCTACCACTCCCACCTGGACACCTGGCCACCACTCCCATCCAGATACGTGACTACCACTCCCCCGCCAGACACCCGGCTACCACTCCCCCCAGACACCTGGCTACCACTCCCACCTGCACACCCCACTACCACTCCCACCCACCCACCCGGCTACCACTCCCACCCACACACTCGGCTACCACTACCACCTGGAAACCTGATACTGTGGTAGCATCATCCCAATACTCCCCTGCTACCCCACATCCTCCCAGTCACCCCACATCCTCTTTTCTCACCCGACATCCTCTCCAGTCACCCCACATTCTCCTCAGGCAACCCACATCCTTTGTAGTCACCCCACATCCTTCCGTTTCACCCCACACCCTCTCCAGTCACCCCACATCCTCCACAGTCACGCCACATCCTCCCTTCTCACCCCGCATCCTCCCCAGTCACCCCACATTCTCCTCAGTCATCCCACATCCTCCCCCAGTCACCCCACATCCTTCCGTCTCACCCCACATCCTCTCCAGTCACCCCACATCCTCCACAGTTACCCCACATCCTCCCCAGTCATCCAAATCTTTCCCAGTCACCCCACTCCCCCAGTCACCCCACACCCTCCCCAGTCACTCTTACCCCTCCCCAGTCACCCCACAGTGACCACATCTTTTAATCTCCATATCACCCCCCCCCCCCCCCGCCCCCTCGTACGTCACCCGTCCACTTGGTGCCCCCTCGTGGGTCGGGGTGGCAGACAGGCACCAACTCAACAGTACCTCTCTGCAGCTCCTTTCTCACCTCTCCCTCATTTCCACAGCCCGCCACCCCGCTATCACAGCCACCACGTCATGTCCCCACCCCTCCGCCCCGCCCCACCCCGCCTCGCCGCCCCGCCCCCGGTAACGCCGACCGGCCAGCTGAATGCCGGCCAGCCTCCCAATGTGCCCCGCCCCCCGCCGCCACTCATTGCCGCACTTTCACGACCATCCCCAAATTGTTTTATTGAACTAGGAGTTGTCGCCCCGACCACTGGCATGTATGTGGAGGGGCGACCCCACACCTTGCACAGGTCACTCTTACTCCCAAAACACACCAATAAATGCAGTCACAAGTCACAGCACACAGCAGTACACAGCAGTACACATCAGCACACATCAGCACACATCAGCACACAGCAGCACACAGCAGCACACAGCAGCACACATCAGCACACAGCAGCACACAGCAGCACACAGCAGCACACAGCAGCACACATAAGGACACAGCAGCACACAGAAGGACACAGCAGCACACATCAGCACACATCAGCACACATCAGCACACGTCATCACACATCAGCACACATCAGCACACATCAGCACACATCAGCACACATCATCACACTTCAGCACACATCAGCACACAGCAGCACACATCAGCACACAGAAGCACACAGAAGCACACAGAAGCACACAGAAGCACACAGAAGCACACAGCAGCACAGCAGCACACAACATCACGCAGCAGCACACAACAGCACACAGCAGCACACAGCAGCACATGTTACTGCAGAAACCTATGGTGTCAGAGTTTTGGCAAGCTTGTCAAAACTAATTTTGCATGTTTGCACTTCAAATATCTCAAAAGTTAACCATTTAAAACAAAAGTTACTTCAAACTAAAGTAAGGTAGATTATAACGATCACCCTAATAATATGTCTATCTCAGAAAATGACAGAAACTCAAAACCCATCGGACTATGCAACTTTAACTAGTTTAAGTGGACTATTCCCACTTATGTAGTGATAAATGTTTCATTTCTTTACCGATAAGTAAGATCAAATCTAAGTAAGTGTTTTGGTTTTGAAAATTTGCTGCTTTGATCGGTCGACACAGCGTTCACGTGACATATTTATGGCAGACAGCGGCCGAAGTTTCGTTGTCCTTCTCGTCGACGCTAGAGGCAGCACTGTGCGGGACTCTCATCAGTGCGCAAGGGCCGCCCCCATCTTCCGGTTATGTCACGACAGCGGCGCTGGTGAGGTGGCACCAAATCACCGTGCGGTAATCACTGATCACCGTACCGCTAAGAATTGTCAAGTATCATCACCGTACAAAGCTGGAACACAATGACTGAGTCTACACGCGTTTCTACCCAGCTTGTGGGTGAGGGGGGGAGGGGTGGGGGTTCTCCACGAAACGCTTGCATTTATGATTTACAACATAAAATCTTCTTATTGGTTGTCATACTTTGGTTATAATATCTGTATGTGTTACATTCTTCTACAGCCCTCCCCTTTCACTTACCTCACCACTGTCCTGTATATTAGGTACGCAGGTATTGCAGGTATAGCAATACCTCAGGGAGTTTGACACCCCTGCCCTGCAGAGTTGTAAACGACTGCCTTGTGGTACAGGTTCTTGACCCAACCGACGGCTAAGGGAGCAAACCCTAAACAAGAAACCATGTCACTGTGGCAGCATTAAGGGTGGTTGATGTATGGAACTCCCAACATCTCCCGACCAGCCACTGCAGGGACAAATAGTTTGCGCCTGTCTTGACATGTTCTTGCCGGTGTGAAACCTCTATTTGCTCCCCGAGAGAGTGCGGCTGGTAACTTGCAAAAGCCAGCAGCACTTCAACACTTTTGCAGGCAGCTTTCATGAAATGTTAAATGGAGAGCGGCAGTCAAGTATGAAAGCGGTCTTTGTCGCATCGCGACCGACAGCATGATGATGATGATGTGTTACATTACATATCCAATATAATATGACATTTAATTATAAGGATAACACATGTTGGCTAGGCTAACCCTGATCCAGTAGCCCTGATCTAATATCCCTGATCCAATAACCCTGATCCAACCACGCCACTGAGATAATTTATTAACGAGTTCAACTTAAAGCTGCATAGTCCGATGAAACATCACATTTTCAAAACCAAAACAATTATCTAGATTTGATTCTACACATCTAACTTAGATACTGATGCACTTATTAAACATTCGTCGCTACACATAATGGAATTGGAATACTGAGGCAATTTAATGGAACCTGTTATTGGTGAAGCCTATGGTGTCAGAGTTTTGGCATCCCTGCCAAAATTATGTTGACATGTTCACACTTGAAACATCTTAAAAGTTAGCCATTTAAAATAAAAGTTACTTCAAACTAAAGTAAGGTAGTGTTCTGGGGGTGATGAAAATTGGAAATATTGTGCCTAGAGCGGGACTCGAACCCACATCTCTTTGCATTCCAGGCCAGTATGCTAAGCATTACACCACCTAGGCTCCCTGATATCAACACACTACCCACAACTACCTGTCTATGCGGCTTCTTGCCTGAGAGGTCAGTGCAGACCACTACAGTAGGATATAACGACTAGCTTAATATATGTATCTCAGAAAAATGACTAAGAACAAAACCATCGGATTATGCAACTTTAAGAATTGGTGATCTCGTTCTGTTGTTGTCATTTAATTGATTTATTTCCTGTTTGTTTGCGTGAGCGTCTTGTAAATTCACCCTAAACTTGCATTTTAAACACTATGCAACACATCTATTTTCATTACAACTGGGAAAGATTTTATGTCAACAGTGAAGACGTAATATATTACTATTAGCATTACTATTATAGTAATAAGTTCTATGTCTTCACACAATATTTTACCGACTGATGACAGAACTCGATACCAGATTGTGACACATATATATTATTTTATGTAATTATATAGCGATTTGAAAATGTGCCAGAGAACTGTTGTTTGCTTGTTGAATTGTGTCTCGGCCTTTCCTTTAAAGCTTCCATTAAATTTCAAATTTTCACAACCAAACCAATTATCTAGATTTGATTTTACATATCTAACTTAGATACTGATGCACTTATTAAGCATTTTTTTCTGCAATACTGAGTCAATTTAACAGAACCTGTTACTGCAGAAGTCTATGGTGCTAGAGTTTTGGCAAGCTTGCCAAAACTAATTTTCCATGTTTGCACTCAAAATATCTAAAAGTTTTACCACTTAAAATAAAAGTAACTTTAAACTAATGTAAAGTAGATACAAGTGATCGATCTAATATATTTATCTCAGAAAAAATACAGAAATTCAAAACCATCAGACTACGCAACTTTAAATACAATAAGACATCTAATAAATAACTGCACAGTGAAGTCATTTCAGCTGGCACGTCCAATCATCCCCGTCTCAAAAAAGCAGAAATAGAACCCAGATACATGTATCTTCTAAATAATGGTACAAAAATGAAACTGAAATGTAATACCGGAAGTACTAAAACAGATGTCAACTTCGCCAGCTCTACATGACGCCACCAGAGGCGCGGTGTCGCCGTCACCCCGCAGCGGGCCTCCCTCCAGCATGTTGAAACAATGTACACATGGTTAGCTCATAATAATTAATGTATATATATCATCATCATCATCATGCTGTCGGTCATGATGCGACAAAGACTGCTTTCATTACTTGAACGGTTGTACATTTCATGAAAGCTGCTTGCAAAAGTGTTGAAGTGCTGCTGGCTTTTGCAAGTTACCAGCAGCACTCTCTCGGGGAGCAAATAGAGGTCTCACACCGGCAAGAACATGTATAGTATATATATATGAAGTGGGCGAGCCTGCGGGAAAGATTAGTCATATATGTATATGTGCTATATACTTTATTATGTGGATATAAATAATGGCAGCCCCTTAAATGTTTCTCTGTAACCATCTTATCTTCCATGTTATTTGCTGCGAAGCGGGCATTCTTTACTCCCCTGCCTCCTATAGCATGAACCAACTCTCACTCTGCTCACTTTCAACACTTTTTCGCTCAGGCATATATTCTGCTCCTGCCAGACAATTAACTCAACCCAAAACAAGTCCTAGTCTTTCTTTCTCATTTGCGAACGAATATATATATATATATATATATATGTATATATTTATACATATAGTAAAACCTCTCTAAATCGACCGACCTTGGGACCGATTTTATCTAGTCTATTTAAGGAGGTGGTCGGTTTAGGGAGTTAGAATATGGTTACAATGGTATTGTTTGGGACCCAAATAAAGCGATCGCTATATGGAAGTGGTTAATCTGTGGAGGTGGTCGGTTAGAGAAGTTTTACTGTATATATATATATGAGCCGACCTCTCCTTCCCTTTGAGCATTAAGTGGCCCTCGAGTTGCCCCCTGGCGGTGAGTTTGACACATCACTTCCCCAAGCGCAGTTTTGCACCTTTGATCTTGCGCTTTTCTCACTCTTTTCTTCCTTACAAGTTACAGAAACAAGCTTCCCTCGACAAAACGCGCCCACCCACCGGCCACCAGCCACCAGCCACCAGCCACCAGCCACAGCCACCGCCCATCACCAGTGGAGTGACGAAACTGTCTTGCCGTGGGCGATGTGGCAATCAATGGGGCCCGCACTTTGATGTGCTCACAACGCCAAGTTGTAAAACAACAAAAGAACGCCCGCTCTAAAACACCAACAGACGCGCAAAATGCCATTAAGCCTGCTCACCGAGACGCAGGCTGAAATCGAAATGACACTTCTAATTCCGGCAGAGTTTCAGGGGAAGTCAGTAAGTAAGGTAGGGCGGCGGTGTGTGTGTACATGTGTGTGTTTGTTTGAGTCTGTGTGTGTGTGTGTTGGAGGGGTGCACCGCGCCCCCTGGCGTTATTGGTGGTTATAACTTATATAGAGTGTGGGTGGCGTGGTGGCAGGGGTGAGCTGCTGGTTTGACAGTGTGCATATTTGGACGGGGCGTGGTGGTGGGGGTGAGCTGCTGGTTTGACAGTGTGCATATTTGGAAGGGGTGTGGTGGCTGGGGTGAGCTGCTGGTTTGACAGTGTGCATATTTGGACGGGGCATGGTGGCGGGGGTGAGCTGCTGGTTTGACAGTGTGCATATTTGGACGGGGCGTGGTGGTGGGGGTGAGCTGCTGGTTTGACAGTGTGCATATTTGGACGGGGCGTGGTGGCGGGGGTGAGCTGCTGGTTTGACAGTGTGCATATTTGGACGGGGCGTGGTGGCGGGGGTGAGCTGCTGGTTTGTCAGTGTGCATATTTGGAAGGGGTGTGGTGGCTGGGGTGAGCTGCTGGTTTGACAGTGTGCATATTTGGATGGGGCGTGGTGGCGCGGGTGAGCTGCTGGTTTGACAGTGTGCATATTTGGATGGGGCGTGGTGGCGGGGGTGAACTGCTGGTTTGACAGTGTGCATATTTGGACAGGGCATGGTGGCGGGGGTGATCTGCTGGTTTGACAGTGTGCATATTTGGACAGGGCATGGTGGTGGGGGTGAGCTGCTGGTTTGACAGTGTGCATATTTGGACAGGGCATGGTGGCGGGGGTGATCTGCTGGTTTGACAGTGTGCATATTTGGATGGGGCATGGTGGCGGGGGTGAGCTGCTGGTTTGTCAGTGTGCATATTTGGACGGGGCGTGGTGGTGGGTGTGAGCTGCTGGTTTGACAGTGTGCATATTTGGACGGGGCGTGGTGCAGGGGTGAGCTGCTGGTTTGACAGTGTGCATATTTGGACGGGGAATGGTGCAGGGGTGAGCTGCTGGTATGTCAGTGTGCATATTTGGAAGGGGCGTGGTGGCGGGGGTGAGCTGCTTCTTTGACAGTGTGGATATTTGGATGGGGCGTGGCGGGGGTTTCTCCGGTTAGTTGGTTATTGGAGTTTTAAGTCCTGGCAAAAATCTAAGGTCATATCCGGACAGATACCGACTTGTGACAGTGCATACTCATGACAACTTTAAAGTGCTGTCCCACTGGGAAATCAGGCCGCCAGCACCATGACCCGATATCCCACTCAGTCACATTATCCTGACACTGAGCTAACCAGTCCTTGACCTATCCTATTAATGCCGAGCACCAGGCTAGGAGGCTACACGCATGAATTTTAAAGTCATTGATTTGACTCTACTGGGAACCGAACTCTCGACCTTCCGCACGCGAGGCCCGCGCTCTGCCGATTAGGTCACTGCATCCGGTCTTCCCCGGTCAGCGCACTCCTGTGGCCGGCACCCGGTCCCCTCCCCGCCTACACGGCGCCCTCACCCCCAACCGGGCTAAAAGCGGACCGTCGTCAAAAACTAAAGCAAAACGGCAGCAACAAATTTCACGACACTTAACAGCCCTATTTAGGCGCGGCTCCGAACACAGCACTTCTGTATGGGCTATGATTTTGAATATTGTTGAATGTCCATATACTTTTTATTCCTGTTGTTTAAAACTCTCCATTCCAATGTAATTAATATACCATTACCGGAACCCCTGAAGAACCCCTCAGGGAAATATGGAGGTTGTTTTGGGGTTTCCTTTTTATTGACAAGTATATCCTGTCTGAACGCTGTTCAGCATTGAAAACAAGTTCTATCAAGTATCATGAACTTATATGTTGTCATCATCATCATGCTGTCAGTCGCGATGCGACAAAGACTGCTTTCATTACTTGACTGTCACTCTCCATTTAGCTCTCTGCTGTGAGAGTGATGTCCATGAGTCGGTCTGGATGTCCACATTTCATGAAAGCTGCCTGCAAAAGTGTTGAAGTGCTGCTGGCTTTTGCAAGTTACCAGCGGCACTCTCTCGGGGAGCAAATAGAGGTCTCAGACCGGCAAGAACATGTCCAGACAGGCACAAAACTATTTGTCCCTGCAGTGACTGGTTGGGAGATGTTGGGGGTTCTATACATCAACTGC
>CM059191.1:36530515-36608442 GCA_030323885.1 Branchipolynoe longqiensis
ATATACGTGTGTGATATACCTATATAATTAGAAACCATTGGTTTGTAAAATATACATGTCTCCTGATCAGCATTCAATCTTTACGGACAATTCCCCCCTTTTTTTCACAGTGAAAACAGGTAGTAATTTATCACTAAGCCGCTTTTCACCCGAGTTCCCTCCACCCAGGTGTCGGGGTGTCAGCCCCGGGGGGGTCGACGCCCTCACCTGTTAACCTGAGTATGTTCAGGTGTCTAACACAGGTAAGTGATGGCGGCCTGCTCTTGGGGACGCATCGCGGGGGGTTGTACAGGCTGGGTGAGGCCTAGCTGAGGCACCGCCCGCTGTAGAACGTGTCTATTAGAACGTGGGGCTCGTGGTTGGTCACCGTCATGTTGGTCGAGGTGGTTATGTGAGGCCGTTCTGAGGCACCGCCCGCTGTAGAACGTGTCTATTAGAAGATTGGACTGGCAGCCGGTTGCACCATCATGTTGGGGGAGGTGGTTACATAAGGCATATCTGAGGCACGACCTGCTGTAGAACGTGTCTATTAGAACATGGGACTGGCGGTTGGTCACCGTCATGTTGGTCGAGGTGGTTATGTGAGGCCGTTCTGAGGCACTGCCTGCTGTAGAGCGTGTCTATTAGAAACCAGGACTGGTGGTTAGTCACCGTCATGTTGGTACAGGTGTTTATGTGAGGCCGTTCTGAGGCACTGCCTGCTGTAGAACGTATCTATTAGAACCCAGGACTGGTGGATGGTTGGACCGTCATGTTGGTCGAGGTGGTTATGTGTGGCCTACCTGAGGCACCGCTCGCTGTAGAACGTGTCTATTAGAAACCAGGATTGGTGGTTGGTTGGACCATCATGTTGGTACAGGTGGTTATGTGAGGCCTACCTGAGGCACCGCTCGCTGTAGAACGTGTCTATTAGAACCCAGGACTGGTGGTTGGTTGCACCGTCATGTTGGTACAGGTGTTTATGTGAGGCCGTTCTGAGGCACTGCCTGCTGTAGAACGTGTCTATTAGAACCCAGGACTGGTGGTTGGTTGGACCGTCATGTTGGTACAGGTGTTTATGTGAGGCCGTTCTGAGGCACTGCCTGCTGTAGAACGTGTCTATTAGAACCCAGGACTGGTGGTTGGTTGGACCGTCATGTTGGTACAGGTGGTTATGTGAGGCCTACCTGAGGTACCACCCACTGGAGAATTTGTCTACTGTTTGTTTGTTTTTGTTTGTTTGTTGTTGCTTTACGTCCTAGCAACATCTAATAGGACGGATACCTACTTGTGACAGTGCATACTGATGGTGACTTTATAGTGCTGCCCCACTGATATCCCACTCAATCACATTATCCTGACACTGAGCCAAACATTCCTTGCCATATCCTATTAATGCTCAGCGCCTGGCTAGGAAGCAACAGGTATACATTTTTAAGTGATGTGTTTAACTTGACCAGGGTTCGAACCCATGAACCCATGGGTTCGGTTCCCCCGATCTCCCAAAACAGAAGGCGGGCGCTCAACTCATTCGACCATCCCGTCTGGTCACGTGTCTATTACAATGTGGGACTGGTGGTTGGTTGCACCGTCGTGTTGGTGGTGGTGGTTATGTGAGGCCTACCTGGGGTACCTCAGGGAGTTTGACGCCGCTGCCCTGGGGTACAGCAGGTATTGCAATACCTCAGGGAGTTTGACGTCCCTGCCCTGCAGAGTTGTAAACCACTGCCTTGTGGTACAGGTTCTTGACAGAACCGAAGGCTAAGAGAGCAAACGCTAAACAGAAAACCATGTCACCCTGGCAGCATCAAGGGCGGTTGATGTATGGAGCTCCCAAATCTCCCGACCAGACACTGCAGGGACAAATAGTTTTGCGCCTGTTTGGATATGTTCTTGCCGGTGTGAGACCTCTATTTGCTCCCCCAGAGAGTGCCGCTGGTAACTTGCAAAAGCCAGTAGCACTTCAACACTTTTGCAGGCAGCTTTCATCAAATGTAAATATTGAACGGACAGGGATGCCCTCCATGGAAGATCTTCTGATCAAAAAGAATCTCCGGTGGACTGGACAGCTCATGAGGATCCTCTACTCTCAACTGTCTTCTGGTTACAGAAAGAGAGGGCACCCTCATCTCCGGTTCAAGGATACCATCAAGAGAAACCTGAAGCTGAGAGACATTAAGACCGACTCATGGACAACACTCTCACAGCAGAGAGCTAAATGGAGAGCGACAGTCAAGTAATGAAAGCAGTCTTTGTCACCTCGCCACCGACAGCATGATGATGATGACCTGAGGTACCGCCGGCTGTAGAACACATCTACTACTACTAGAACGTGGGACTGGTGGTTGGTTGCACCGTCGTGTTGATGGAGGTGGTTATGTGAGGCCTGCATCGCCTGCTGTAGAACACGTCTACTACAACAAGAACGTGGGACTGGTAGCTGGTTGCACCATCATACTGGTGCCATCCCTGGTGGTTGTACCATCCCTCGGGTCATGTACCAAAGCGTATACCTGTGTTTTCTGAGGTTGAAGTTCAATGGTTTTTGAGTTTTTGCCATATTTCTTACGTTTTATTTATTTGGAATAAGCTTTTGGATATACAGTAAAACCTCTCTAAATCGCTCAACCATGAGACCGACTTTAAGTGGTCCATTTAGAGAGGTGGTCGGTTTAGGGAGTTAGAATATGATTACAATGGTATTGTTGGGACCCAAATATAGCGATCGATATAGGGGAGTGGTCGACATGTGGAGGTGGTCGATTAGACAGGTTTTACTGTAATTATTTGAAATGAATGATTACAAAATAATTTTGCCAAACACATAAAAACTCCCATGGTTGTTACCCAGATTGCCACCCCATGAAGGCCACGTGATAGACTGACCTACTAATTCAGCTAGCCTGGTCTTCTAATATTTTCCCAAAACCCCTTATTTCCGGAACTCCTAGTTGAACTTCACTTGTTCATCTGTCTAATGTTATGTTAACCAGCTTCAGTGCGACACCGGCCGGGTTCAAGAGTGAGGGCGGTATCCGGGTGCGACCGGACGGAGTGAGCGGACGATGACCGCTGCTGCTCCTGGGTCAGTGGGACACCCGTCAGTCACGTGTTGCCGCAAGCCTGGGACCAGCCGGTGTCGCAGTTTCAGCTCCCGGTCAGTTTCAGCGCCCAGTCAGTTTCATGTGCATGCGTCAAAATCTAACATCATCGTCACTAACCTTATAAATTTAATATAATGTTTTTGGTAAAGATGTTTTCTACATGTGTACAAAGCGATTTGTTTCTAGGTGGTGTGGTTTTAGAGATATATCACTTTTCCTGTATTTTCTGTATGAAGATTGGTAGCGACCATTGATAATACCTTGAGTTTGACGGTACGCGCAGTGCAAAACCTTAGTTTTATTCAAAATTAATACAAATCAAGAACCCTAACCTTATCAATTTAATACAGTCTTTTTGGTAAAGATGTTTTCTATATGTGTACCAAGCGATTTGTTAATAGGTGGTGTAGTTTTAGAGATATTTCACTTTTGCTGTATTTTCTGTATGAAGATTGCTCACGACCATTGACAATGCCTTGAGTTTGAGTCTATAAGGGCTGTGGAAACTGACCGGGCGCTGAAACTGCGACACCGGCCGGACACTGTGCAACACAGGCTGAAGTATTCATGTAATATCGCCCCGTTACCAAGCACCGTCCTGGAGTTGTGGTGGCCTCTGGCGGACATATCACAAACAAGTCAAGGGTTATTTTCTGTAATTGGCTGCATACCAGTATATTCACGAGTTATGACTGATGATCACCACCTATGTAATCTGAGGGGATATGTGAGTGTGTGTTGGGGCGTGTAGCGAATTTGTACAAAAAACCGGCGCGTTGGGAGGTGTGTGTATGGGGGAAGGGGAGGGGGAGCGGGAGCGGGCGGGGCTCCTAGTCGTCAGACCTTGCAACTGTAATTAGTCCGGCCCACAAAATGCAATTCGGCCTACAGAAAACACATACCGTAATGTCATGGTATACTGGTCATACCCGCTGAGACTTTTAGAGAGAGATTGGTTGGTTGGTTGTTGAAGTTTTACATCCTAGCAACATCTATGGTTATATCAGGACGGGTACCACCTTGTGACAGTGAGCACTCATGGCGACTTTATAGTACTGCCCCAATGGGATACCAGGCTGCCAGCACCATGACCTGATATCACCCTCAGTCCCATTATCCTGACATTGAACTAACAACCAGTCCTTGCCATATCATAATATTGCTGAGTGCCTGGCTAGGAAGTGACAAGCATCAATTCTTAAGTCATTGGTTTGACTCGACCAGAGTTCGAATCCATATGTTCGAATCCCACGATCTACCAAAACGGGAGACGGACGCTCAACTCATTCAATGGTCTATAAACATGTAGTCAGGTAACTAACTGTGTGACTTCCCCAAGGGATGATCTTCCAGCCGAGCAACTAATGCTACATTTAATTAAAGTTCATACTTATGCAAATGTAATCTGTTTCTTTCCTTCTTCCCTTCTTCCCTCCTTCCCTCCTTCCTTCCCTCCTTCCCTTCTTCCCTTCTTCCCTTCTTCCCTTCTTCGCTTCTTCCCTTCTTCCCTTCTTCCTTTCTTCCCTTCTTTGCTTCTTCCCTCCTTCCCTTCTTCGCTTCTTCGCTTCTTCGCTTCTTCGCTTCTTCGCTTCTTCGCTTCTTCGCTTCTTCGCTTCTTCGCTTCTTCGCTTCTTCGCTTCTTCGCTTCTTCGCTTCTTCGCTTCTTCGCTTCTTCGCTTCTTCGCTTCTTCGCTTCTTTGCTTCTTCGCTTCTTCACTTCTTTGCTTCTTCCCTTCTTCCCTTCTTCCCTTCTTTGCTTCTTCCCTTCTTCCCTTCTTCCCTTCTTCCCTTCTTCCCTTCTTCCCTTCTTCCTTTCCCCCGTCTTCCTTTCTTCCCTTATTCCCTTCTTCCCTTTCCCCCGTCTTCCCGTCTTCCATTCTTTCCTTCTTTCCGTCCTCCATTCCTTTATCCCTTCCTTCTTTCTTTCTTTCTTTCTTTCTTTCTTTAGTTCTCGGGTCCGTGTAGGGAGAACTCACATAATCAAATATTCACACACACACACACACATATGCATATATGCGGAAATATAAGTAAATATGTGATTGAAGGCGCAAAGATGGTGAAAAGAAAGAGCGGAAATGGGAGGTGATTTGTTAGTAAGGCGACACCGGTAACTTGGCCAGGAGCAGTTGATGAAGAGATGATGGGCCATGTCATAATGATATGTAATAGTAATACATTACATCACCGGCGAAGCAAGGATGAAGACGCCCCCCCCCCATATCCACATCCACACCCACATACACACCCACGTACACACCTTCACACCCACTTACACCCACACCGACAGATACTCCTACACCCCACTCCACATACACCCATACCCACATCCACAACACCCACATCCACCCATACCCACATCCACAACACCCACATACACTCATACCTACATCCAGAACACCCACATCGACCCATATCCACATCCACAACACCCACATACACCCATACACACATACACCCATACACACATCCACAACCACAACACCCATATAAACCCACACACACATCCACTCATCTACAACCACAACACCCACATCCACCCACACCCATATCCACAACCACAACACACACATCCACCCACACCCACATACACACCCATACCCACATTCACACCTTCACACCCACTTACACCCACACACACACACTCTTACACCCACTCCACATGCACCCACACCCACATCCACAACACCCACATCTGCATATGCACATAAACACAGACACAGACCCGGTACACGCCTTCACACCCACTTACACTCACACACCCACAAAGTCCTACTCCCCTACCCCCACATACATCTGCACCCACATCCAAATCCACAACACCCACATATACCCGCACCCACATACACACAGACAACCACCCAGATACACCCCCACCCCCACATACACCCACCCCCACATCAACAACACCCACATACACACATAGTGGCCATACCCACATACCCACTCCCAGCCCCTCCCCCCCCCCCCCACCCCACCCATACACAATTCTGACATTGAGAGGGGAGGCCGGGATGCCGGGGTGCGCGGTGAGACTGCTCCAGGTTTGGCTCTGCGCAGGCTGCCGGGCCCAACTTCAGGTTACATATGCAATTATGAGCGAGATAAAGGGTACCGGGGCGCCACCTTGTGACGGCGGGTAACTCTAACTGATTTAATAAGGGGTGGGCCCGGGGAGGCAGCGCAGTGCATTGTGGGCGTAACTCTAGGACGTAAGAGTAGCAGGACTGCGCCACGGGGCCGGTTTACTAACTATGCACACGTCAAACTGCCGCGTGCAGGGTACAGTTTACTAACTGTACACACGTCAAACTGCCGCGTACATGGGGCGGTTTACTAACTGTACACACATCAAACTGCCGCGTCCAGGGGACGGTTTACGAACTGTATACACGTCAAACTGCCGCGTCCAGGGGAGGGTTTACTAACTGTACACAGGTCAAACTTCCGCGTCCAGGGAATGTTTCCTAACTGTACAACCGTCAAACTGCCGCGTCCAGGGGACAGTTTACTAACTGTACACATGTCAAACTGCCACGTCCATGGGATGGTTTACTAACTGTGCACACGTCAAGCTGCAGCATCCAGGGGACGGTTTACTAACTGTATACATATCAAACTGCCGCATCCAGCCAACACAGGAGCTGTGCATTTGTTCATGATTAGATACAGACACATATAATTGAATACATCTAAAATATACGATTGTTAATACATATAAAATATAAATTGTTTATAAGGAATCGAGTTCTTTGTATTGAACTGAGAGTTGTCACATTTCCTGTTTATTCTGAATCGCGTTTTTAAATAGTTGGTTTAAATTAAAAGCACATTTATAGATTTAGCATCCAACTTGGACCAACTTGATGCAAATGGTCAGCTCTTTAGTTAGTTTTTTTCTTTAGCACACTTTCATTGGCCGAGTTTGAAGGCTGGGCTTACTTACATATATGTCGACATCAACTCGGCGGAAACACTTTGATTGGGGAGATCCGTTTCCATTCACGTATATACTGAGCGCCTGTAGCCTCACAGGAGTCCACAGATATTGATCTACACTATCTTATTGAGACGACAGTCAAATGGATTTGTCGCCATATGTTTGTTTTCATGTATTTTTCTTGTAGTTTCTACTAGTTGTTATTTATTCTACTTCTTATGTTTTCTCGTCCCTTTCTTCTGTTTTCCTTCTCGTCCATTTCTTCTGTTTTTATTCTTCTTCTTCTTATTATCTTTCTTATTGTTCTTGTCATTCTTCTTCTTCTTTTCTCTCTTGTTCTTATCCTTCTTCTCATGCTTCTTGTTCTTTTCTTCTTGTTCTTATCCTTCTTCTTATCCATTTTCCTCTCATCCTCCTTCTTCCTCTTATCCTTGTGTCCTTCTTCATATCTTTCTTGTTCTTGTCCTTCTTCTCCCTTTTCTTCTTCTTTTTATCCTTCTTGTTATTATCTTTCTTCTTGTTCTATATTTCTTATTGTTCTTATCTTTCTTCTTGTTCTTATATGTCTTCTTGTTCTTATACTTATTCTTATCTTTCTTATTCTTGTCCTTCTTCTCCCCTTTCTTCTTCTTTTTATCCTTCTTGTTCTTATCTTTCTTCTTGTTCTATCTTTCTTCTTGTTCTTATCTTTCTTTTTGTTCTATCTTTCTTCTTGTGCTTATCCTTTTTCTTCTTCTTCTTCTTCTTCTTCTTCTTATCTTTCTTGTTCTCATCTTTCTTATTGTTCTATCTTTCTTCTTGTTCTTATCTTTCTTCTTGTTCTATCTTTCTTCTTGTGCTTATCCTTTTTCTTATCCTTCTTCTTATCTTTCTTGTTCTTGTCCTTCTTCTCCCTTTTCTTCTTCTTTTTATCCTTCTTGTTCTTATCTTTCTTCTTGTTCTATCTTTCTTCTTGTTTTTATCTTTCTTCTTGTTCTTATCTTTCTTCTTGTTCTTATCTTTCTTCTTGTTCTTATCCTTTTTCTTATACTTCTTCTCATCTTTCTCGTTCTTGTCCTTCTTCTCATTTTCTTCTTCTTTTTATCCTTCTTGTTCTTATTTTTCTTCTGCTTATCTTTCTTCTTGTTCTTATCCTTTTTCTTATACTTCCTCTTATCTTTCTTGTTCTTGACCTTCTCCTTTTTCTTCTTCTTTTTATCCTTTTTGTTCTTATCTTTCTTCTTTTTCTTATCTTTCTTCTTCTTCTTCCTCTTCTTATCCTCCGCCCCACCCCACGTCCGCGTCCTCCTGTTTCTGTTTTTAGACATACCACCAGTCATGGACAAAAACACTAAAAAGCTGCAATGCCAATATAATGCGGCCAATGCTTTCAAACATCGAAGTTGACACACTAATTAGGCACAGATAAAATACGACTGTTGATTTAACACTCCACATCCCACGGCTCAAACTCAACATGCATCCTCTACTAGGAGCGAATGTAGATTTAAACAACTACCTCCAACAACTATATGTTTAAATCGCATTGTTGTGTGCTTACAAAAGGTCAATGTTAGGTTTGCCCCGTCAGCCTTGAGGACAGCCAACAATCAGGCACGCCGAGTGTTGCTTTACATTTCCCTCTGAACCTTGTACAATGGCCTTTGGCTGAGCTTTGCTGAAGAAGGGAGAACACGGTGCAGAAAGCCCACATGACGTACACACGATGTGTTTGGACAACTCTATCCGGCCCTTTTTGTACAACACCCGGCCCTCACTATTTAGTATTAGCAAACAGCACGATGACTCCACCCGCTGCTGGTTATTGCTGTTTCACTTCCCAATCTCTATAGTAAACATGAAATATTCCACACAAACACAAATGCTGCTATTGCTAACAATGTGTGGGTTTGAAAAGAAAAAAATCTTTAAAAAATCGTTGTAATTGCGGGATAACATGCCAACAACGATGCGAATACAGAGCATGTGAAACGTTGTAACATGGATATTAAAGGTTTAATTTTCTGAGTACATGTTCGACAGCAGTCAGTCAGTCCCAAGGCCGGCCGGATCACAGCGACCTTCGTAATCAGACCAGCTGTTTGTCCCGGGTCCACACCCAGCTGCCGGGCACACACGGCCGCCGGCCCGGGGCGCCCCGCCACCACCGCCCTGTGTACACGACAGGACACCCTGACGGACCCGAAGAGGAGGCGGGAGGGGGTAGGTGCGAGGGGCAGGAAGGGGTGGGGAGAGGCGAGGGGAGGAGGCGATGAGGGGCAGAGATGGGCCAGGGAGAGGAAGTGCAGCAGAGAGGGAAGACAGTGGCCGGGAGGGCATGGGAGGGGCATGAGAGGGCATGGGAGGGCATGTGACGGCATGGGAGGGCATGGGAGGGCATGGGAGGGCATGGTAGGGCATGGGAGGGCATGGGGCCGCATGGGACGGTATGGGAGGGCACGGGAGGGCAGGGGAGGGGCATGGGAGAGCAGGGGATGGCTGGGGTGCAGAGGGGGAGGAGAGATGCAGAGAGAGGTAGAGAGGGACAGAGAGGGACAGAAGGGGGGACAGAAAGACAGAGAGAGGCAGAAAGAGGCAGAGAGAGGCAGAACGAGGCAGAGAGGCAGAAATGGGTACAGAGGGAGAGAGAGGCACAGAGAGACAGAAAGGGGCACAGAGGGACAGAATGAGGCAGAAGAGCAAAGCGAGGCAGAGAGGGGAAGAGCGAGGCAGAGAGGGGAAGAGCGAGGCAGAGAGGGGCAGGGAGAGAGGCAGAGAGAGGCAGAAAGGGGCACAGAGGGACAGACAGAGACAGAAGAGCAGGGCGAGGCATAGAAGGGAAGAGCGAGGCAGAGAGAGAGGCAGAGAGAGGCAGGAGAGAGGCAGAGAGAGGCAGAGAGAGACATAGAGAAGAAAATAGGCCAATAGGGGCAGACAGAAGGAGAGAATGAATGGGCAGAGGGGGTCGTCTCGGGGCAAAGAGGGGCTGAGCGGGGCGGGGGAGAGTGGGGCGGGGCTGAGCGGGGCGGGGCGAAGATGAAGTGGGTTGAGAGGGCGGCCAGCCTGAGAGCAAGGAGGTCGTTGCGGTACTGGCTATGAAGAGCGGCATTTGAGAGACTGGTCATTTCCAGCAAAAAGAGTGGATTGATTGATACCACTTGTGGACGCTTGCTCTGGGTAAGTACACCAATTATGGATAAGTGCCTTAGTTGTCAGGTCTAAAGGCCCTGTCACATTACGACGCATCTCGCAAGCGTGCGGCCATCGCGTAAAATCAATTTTTTCCATCAAACTTTTGGGGGGAAAAGGTGGACGTATACATACCGTTTCCATAGCGTATGGCCAACGTATGGCTAACGTGCCTGCCAGCGAAAAATGCTCGAATTACGCTCATGGTACATTCGCAGAATGCTGATGAACGTTATATACATTATTCAATCACCAGAACTACGCCTCATATGTTACATATGTCAAGACACACTGGAGAAATGCTAAACATACGTTAGACGTACGTTAGACATCTGTTAGACTACATTGTCAGTACGCGGAACGTACGTTCCCACTGCCTTTAATGTAGGTCAATGTAGTGCAACATAGTGCAACATAGTGAACAACATTTGTCTAACATATGTCTAACATACATCGACGTACACCTAACGTATACATAACATATGGCCAACATAAGATCCACACATTGTCGAACGTTGTCATATGTCGAAAGTTTTGTGCATGCACAAAACTTTGCCGACCCACTGATGCATGACGCCGTATCACGATGAAGTTGACCTACATTGACGTATACCAACGAGCGCCTAATGCATGCGTAACGCATAACAATGTATCCCAGCATAGCTGCCAAAAATCACATACATCGGCATACGTTGGCATGATCTGTCGTAATGTGACAGCCTCTTAAGAACCGTTATGACGATACAAGATCTGTGAAAGGAAGTTTTGTATATTAAATCAAGTTTAAAGCATAACTTTGACACACAGGAAGGGATATATATATATAAATATATGTATATATATATATGTCTCCAGCGGCTCGCCGCTGGAATTTAAATGCGCACACGAGGGGCAGTGCACCGGGCGACAGCCCGAGCTGCTCCACCTGTCATCCCGATAAGGCGGGGCTGGCGGCGGCCCCTTGAGGTCGGCCGGGGCGGCGCGGGGCGCTCCGCGGCGGCGAAGCGCGACTGCGCGCTAATGACTGTGACGCCCATTAAGATAGGCGGGGGGAGGCCTCTGCCGCGCCCGTCTGCGCCGCCCAGCTGCCGCCACTCGGCAGCCCACGCGCACCCGAATCAGACGCCTAGAGGTGCTCAGCCTCAGCGCCATCTCAGCCTCTCCGCCCTCCCTCCAGCCTGCGCGCGTCCATCATGGCGGAGGACGGAGTTGACGGAGCTTCCCTCACAGACTTTGATTTCCTGGACTGGGCCACCCTTGCCGGTTTGAGCAGGAAGACCACCGCCATCATGGCGCAGGAGGACCTAACAGACAAGGCGGCACTGCTGGCAATCGACCGAACAGACTTTGCGGCCCTGGACATCTCCCGCGGCCAGCGGGCCCTCCTCCGGGCGGCCCTCTGCCAGCTGGGAAGCAACGGTTTCGGCATCGGCGCCAATGCGAGCCCCAGCCGGGGGGAGGACAGTCAGCCTCCCCCGGCCCAAGTCGACCGCACCACGGCCGACCGGCGGCGGCACAACACCGAAAGGGCGCGGCAGGAGCGCCATGCCATACTGGAGGCAGGCACCGCATTCGACCAGCTGTGGACTTCTGCGGCGGCCGACAAGCTCCTCGGCCGAGCGGGGAGCGACAGGGCCGAGACGCCGGAACGCCTCGCCCCCGCGGGCGCATCGGGATACATCGCCCCCCCAGCCGCCCCCGCGACTCGCCCCAGTCGGCATGGCGTCGGCCCGGACCCGCGCCACAATCTCACCATCCGCGCAAAAAGCAGCAAGGCGTTGAGGATAATTGATTACCTCCTGCGCACTGTGCATAAGCGTATCGCAAAAAAGAGGAAACAATACCTCCAGGTAGTCGACCCTCCCTCCGGCCTGGTACACTTCAAGATGGAGGAGGATTCCTGCGCCTGCATGTACTTAACGCAGGGGGAGTGGGGGGGGGGGCGGCGAACCAGTGCCTGGCTGCACACCTGCTCCAGCTGGGCGACCTGGAGCGCCAGGACATCGAGTATTACATGTCCTACACCGCCAGTATACACAACTTTGCTGCCAAATTCGAATGGCAGTCGGTCATAGACTATGACACACAGTACCGCGAGGTGCAGGCGGAGCATGGCACGGCATGGGGCACCGCGGCCACCTATTTAGAGATGCAGCTTCTCATCCCCAGGCAGCCCCCCGCCCCCATCCAGAGAGGGCTGGGCGGTCACCCCAGCGGCGGCCACGGGGGGCGCAGCAGCAGCACAGGACGGGGCGCACCGACACTGCCGCGGCCACCACGGGGGAGAAAACCATCTGCCGTTTGTTTGCAAATACGGACAAGTGCCCCTACTCCCCCTGCAAGAACGAGCACACGAAGAAAGAATAGGGGGAGTCGGGGGGGGCCTTGATCCCGGAGGCCTGGGAGCGGCTGCTCCCCCCGGACACCCCGGCGTCCGCGGATATCATCGCCGGGGTGCGCTACGGTTTCCGCGTCACCAACACCCCGGTCCCCGGCACACCCTCCCTCCAGCCCAACCACCCCTCAGCAATGCGCCCCGACCTGCGCGGCTCGGTGGAGGCGCAAGTGCGCGCGGAGGTCGAGAATGGTCGTTACGTCAAGCGCGAGCGAGGCGATGCCGCGCACCGGATAGCCCCCACCACCGCAGACATGCTGCTCGCCATACTGCGGCACCTCAACACGGCGAACCCTGCCCACGCGGCGGTCTGGGCCGCGGCACTGGCCATGTTCTACGGGCTCCTGCGGCGATCCAACCTTATGCCCAACACAGCCGCCGCTTTCGACGCCGCGCGGCACCTGCGCCGCTAGGACGCGCATTTCACGCGCGCGGGTGTCAACCTGACTGTGTGCTGGTCTAAGACGAACCAGTACCGCGGCCCCGCGCGCGTGATCCCACTGCCGCGCATGGCCGCGCACCCCCTCTGCCCCACTCAGGCAATGTATCACTCGTGCGCACACTCTCCGGCGGCCCCGCCCGCGGGCCCCCTCCTATGGGCAGGGAGGGCGCCCCTCACCGCCCCCATCCTCTGGGCCGTCCACGCGGTGCGCTCCAGCGCGCGGGTTTGCGCCGGTGGACTACGGCACCCACAGCTTCCGGCGGGGGGCTCTTGCGCCCTCTTCAATGCGGGCATCCCGGAAGCGCGCATCTGTGAGCTCGGCGGATGGGCATCGACGGCCTACACGGCCTACGTCATAGCCGACACCGCGGGCATCGCGTGCACCACCAGCGCCCTGGCAGCTTCGATGCCGCGCGTGTGAGCCTCCCGGCCCCATGGCACCCACACACACACACGCACTACCACTACTACCAGCTGGGACTTGGGACACTGGGCGCGCGGGGGGAGGGCGTGCCGCCCACCAGCGGGCCGGCGTGCCACCCTTTCCCCCCTACAGGTACTGGGTTCGGTACCCGAACATTTGACTTATTATTATTATGAACTTCAATCTTGAACTTTAATATTATTCCTTATTGATTTAAATTTGCATTACATTTATTACCTCACTGTGCACGCATTATGATTACTGCTTTGCATCATATTTAGCTCACATTATTGGATTTAATTCCACCGCATATTACCTGCGCCCATCGGGGCCGCGCGCGCGCGCTTGTGCGTCGGTGCGCACACTCATTGCTTGTTTGTTCACCTGTATAGTCGGACTTCAATAAAAAGTCCTTTTACTCCCCCCGTGTGTTGGCATCCATTTAAAGATAGATAATATATAGATAATATATACAGTAAACTCTCATAGTCTTACCTACCACTTCCACAGATCGACCACTCCCCTATATCGATCACTTTATTTGGGTCCCAAACGATTGCCCATACAATACCATTGTACAAAATTTTGGTTAAACCTCCCTAAACCTCCCACCTCCTTAAATCATCATCATCATGCTGTCAGTCGCAACGCGACAAAGACCGCCTTCATTACTTAACTGCTGCTTTGTGCAGTTGTACATTTCATAAAACTGCTTGCAAAGTGTTGAAGTGCTGCTGGCTTTTGCAAGTTACTAGCGGCACTCTCTCAGGAAGAAAATAGAGGTCTCACACTAGCAAGAACATGTCAAGACAGGCGCAAACTATTTGTCCCTGCACTGGCTGGTCGGGAGATGTTGGGAGTTCCATTCATCACCGCCCTTAATGCTGCCACGGTAACATGGTTTTCTGTTAGGGTTTGCTCCCTTAGCCTTTAATTCTATCAAGATCTAGAACTTGTACCACAAGGCAGTGGTATACAACTTTGCAAGGCAGGGGCGTCAAACTCCCTGAGGTATTTTAGCACATAAGGTATCCGAGGTACTGCATTACCCGCATACCACCTCCTTAAATGGACCATTTAAAATCGGTCCCATGGTCGGTCGATGTCACATATAATATAGGAATGTATTCATGATGTAAAAATACATAATTCATTTATAGTATCCAATCTAAATATAATGACCCAAACATATTTAACATTGACCTTTAATGCCTACACACTAAATTGTAGTGTTGTAATTATACACATATAATAAGTGTTCCAATACATTTATCTATATAGATAGGATAAGTACTTATCGATATATAAAGGGCGGAGTGGCCTATCCTCCGTTATTGTTTATATTATCTACTGCGCAGTAGCCAACCGCGTGTGTGCGGAAATTGAGTTGGTTTGGCCTAAACCCTGCGCCCCTCTGTTTGGCCAGTGCGCACCTGCTTTTCAAACTTTATGACCGGCTGGGCAGTTGCCTAGCCATGAGACTAGTATTAAACTGATCAACCCATATTCATGTTTGTGTTTGTGTCCAGAGCATAGCCTACTTTATATGATATATAAGTAAATGCACAAATGAATACACACATTTATATATATATATATATATATATATATATATATATATATATAATATATATACAGATATATACATATGCACACATATGTGTATATATATATTATATATATATATAGGATATATAATTTATTACTATGAGTATAAAGGGGCGGAGCTATATTCCTATATCCTGCAGGATCCTAGCATTTAATGCTGCCTTTATTATTAACCCACAATATATTATTGTTATATTCGCTGCGGGCTGGTTCCTGCTGCGCTATCCTGGCGCCCCACCATGTTGTCATATGCCAGTCAGACCTTGTCAGGGTCACATCGGCGCCAGTTAAAAATTGGGTGGGTGGGTGCCGTGTGGAGTGAGTGACCTTGGCGAGGTGAGTGGTGGTGGTGGAGGGACATCATGCAGATATCTGCTTGTCGTGGTGTACTATGATATAGGGTGTTGACACCTCAACTTTACCAGAACGGGACACTGGGCCCCAGTACCACGTTTCCAATTATAGGGTATTTGCCCATCAACTGCACAGTGATGTGCTGGGAAACCCATAAAGCACCTGGAATTACAGGGCGTCGATAAAGGGCCAAGAACGCTGCGCGCCGGTCACTAAACGCAGGCTGTTTGGATCAGCCAATCATTGCCCTTAAGTTACACATCTATGCAACAGTAAACAAACCGGTTATTCCACACCAGTAGCTATATTGTATTTCAACTGGGTTTATCGCCACTCATAAAAATCAACTGGTTAATTTGCTAACTATTTTTGTATTTTGTAAATTCGTAATATCTAAGTTTCCTCCATCATCGCTCGATAAGACAAGCAATAGCATACATTGAAGCTCATATTTAACTGCTTTTTCTCTGTCTGTCTGTCTCTCAATGGTTCTCGTTCTCTCTCTCTTTCTCCCTCTTCCTTTGCCTCTCTATTCTGATAGCAATCTATTTCCACGTCACTCCTATTCCTCCTCCTCCTCGCTCTTTTCCTTCCCACCCTACCTGTACATTCCTCTCCCCTGCTGTATCTTCTCCTCCCCGACTCCCCTCTCCTCCTCCCCTCTTCTTCTCCACTTCCTCCACCTCGTTCTTCCCCTCCACTTGCCATTCCCCCTGTTCCTCCCTCCTCCCCTCCCCCTCCCCTCTACAACCTCCTTCAATGGTATGGACGGTGTCACACGGCTTGTCCCGCCACTCGAGACCTATGCACTACCGCTCACTCTGTCTCTCTCCTTTTCTCTCTTTTTCTCTCTCTTTCTCTTTCTCTCTATCTCTCTCTTTCTGTTTCTCTCTCTTTCTTTCTCTCTTTTTCTCTCTTTCGCTCTCTCTTTCTCTCTTTCTCTCTATCTCTCTCTTTCTCTCTCTCTCTCTCTCTCCCGTTCTCTCTCTTTCTCTCTCTCTTTTTCTCTCTCATTCTCTCTCTCTGTTTCTCTCTCATTCTCTTTCTCTCTCTTTCTATCTCTTTCTCTCTCTTTCTCTCTCTATCTCTCTCTTTCTGTTTTTCTTTCTCTCTCTTTCTCTCTCTCTTTCTCTCTCTTTCTCTCTTTCTCTTTCTATCTCTTTCTCTCTTTCTCTCTTTCTCTCTTTCTCCTCACATGGCCGACATTTGAGAGGCATATCCTCAGATAGCTACTAATTTGTTCTCCTTGTGCTATTTTGCCTACTTTAGCCGTTTGCTGTCTGTTGGTGCAACCTGATAGGGGGGACTGCATGCAAATGGAGCATTGGGTTACTTCGAACTGCAAAATAATAAGATGTAGGAAATATTTTAAATGGAAGAAGAGAAGAAAAGACAGAACAAGACGAGCAAAAAGAAGAAAAAGAAGAAGAAAGACAAGCAGTGTGCAATGTGTCCGCACGCTTAAACCAACATATCCAATGACATGCCCATTACATACACACGTATGCTATATGTAGGACATACATACATGCATACATATATACATGTATATATGTGTATGCATGTATAGATAGATATATCTCTGTATGCAAATACCTACACACTTACATACTTTCATACCCACCTAAGACATACATAATACATACATAATACAGACATAATACAGACATAATACAGATATAATACATATATAATAATACATACATAATACAGACATAATACAGACATAATACAAACATAATACAGATATAATACATATATAATAATACAGACATAATACAGACACAATACCGACACAATACATACATAATACATAGATAGTACATACATAATATGTACATAATACATATATAATACATATATAATACATACATAATACATACATAATACATACATACTACATACATACTACATACATAATACATACATAATACATACATAATACATGCATAATACAGACACAATACAGACACAATACACACATAATACATACATAATACATACATAATACAGACATAATACAGACACAGTACGGACATAATACAGACATAATAATACATACATAATACAGACACAATACAGACACAATACAGACACAATACAGACATAATACAGACATAATACATACATAATACAGACATAATACATACATAATACAGATATAATACAGACACAGTACAAACATAATACAGACATAATAATACATACATAATACAGACATAATACATACACAATACAGACATAATACAGAGATAATACAGAGATAATACAGACATAATACAGACATAATACAGACACAATACAGACACAATACAGACATAATACAGACATAATACAGACACAATACATCCATAGTAATACATAAATAATACAGATATAATACAGACACAATACAGACACAATACATACATAATAATACAGACACAATACAGACACAATACATCCATAGTAATATATAAATAATACAGATATAATACAGACACAATACAGACACAATACATACATAATAATACAGACATAATACAGACATAATACAGACATAATACAGACATAATACAGGCACAATACAGACACAATACAGACACAATACATACACAATACAGACACAATACATACACAATACAGACATAATACAGACATAATACAGACATAATACAGACATAATACAGACATAATAAAATCGGTTAGAGTGCAAGCTTCCCGTGCGAAAGGTCGGGAGTGTGATTCCCGACCCACTCAAACCAATGACTTACAAAATGTATGGGCCTACGTGTTGCTACCTGGCATGGCGCTTCTAATAATATAGTAATAGGATAGAACAATGCCGGGTTGGCCCAGCATAAGTATAATGTGACTGAGTGGGAAATCGGGTTATGGTGCCAGTGGCCTGATCTCCCAGTGGGCAGCACGATAAAGTCGCCGTGAATTTGTGCTGTCACAAATCGGTACCCGTTCTGATATTACATTAGATATTGCTAGGACCTAAAACCTCAACAACCAACTTACATACATGTATAAATATCTATATACATACATCATGTGTACATACATACATACATGCATTCATACATACATACATACATACATACATGCATACACGCACATATATGTGCTTATATATGCATATATATGTATATATATACAGTAAAACCTCTCTACCCGATCACCACCACAGATCGACCACTCCCCTCTATCAATCACTTTATTTGAGTCCCAACGATCACCCATACAATACCATGGTAATGAAAAAAGCACCACTCCCTGAATTGATCACCTCCCTAAATGAACCATTTAAAGTCGGTCCCATGGTCTTCCGATTTAGAGAGGTTTGACTGAATATTGTATATATAAACACCATAATCCGGGCACACGCAGGCATGACCGCCCCGGGACTGTCGGCCCGCCGCCCCGTGTCGCCCTCGCCCGGCGTGGAGATGCCAGGAGATGCCTATCGCGTAAAGCTAGGATTCCTTACACACGGTATGCGGCATGCGGCATGCGCATGCGGCATGCGGTATGCGAATGGGAAGATTCCTTCTACACGGTATGCGGCATGCGGCAGACGGCACATCACTGGCTAAATTAAAAAAATATAAATAAACAAGTATACTCCATACTGCACTGTATATGGCCTAATATGGCATGTATATCCATGTAACTCTTGGTACTGCACATGGAGGTTCCTACCTTTATAATTACCAAATTATAGATGCTTTTCTATTCACACCACCCTGTCCCGGCTGTCCGTAATTATCAATCGCCTCCTCCAGCCTTATATCAATGGACAAATGCGACTGATGCTTTTCTATTCACACCACCCTGTCCCGGCTGTCCGTAATTATCAGTCGCCTCCTCCAGCCTTATATCAATGGACAAATGCGACTGATGCTAATCTATTCGCACCCCCGTGTCGCATGCCGCATGCCGGACCGATCGCTACAGGGCCCGATCGAATTTCGCATTCGCATTCGCATTCGCATTCGCATACCGTATGTAAGGGTTGCAGCCCATTGACTTCAAGGCGTTTCGATTTTTTGCCGCATTCGCATTCGCATTCGCAGATCGCATACCGCGTGTAAGGAATCTTAGCTTTAGACCCTCCGCGAGCCACGTTCACGCTTAGCCCTTTGAAATAAGGCGCAGTCGTGGTAAAGGGCCTGTCACACTACGAGGTACAGTGTCAGCGCATGCTCAACGTTCGAAAATTTGACAGTACACCAGCATTCGTCGAACTTTTCAGCGGCAGGGAATAAAAATGGGCGTACACACAACGTACACACGACGTACACACAATGTACGTAACATATGCAGAATGTATCTCTGACCTATTGCTAGCGTATGAGAGCGTTTATGTGCCTCACAAAACGTTTGCAAAACATTCGCAAAACACTTGTATATGCTCATGGTATGCTGACCAACGTTACATACGTTACTCCATCGCTAGAAGTATGGCGTATACGTTAAGTATGCTGGAGATACGGCAGGCATACGTTCAAAGTATGTTAGGAGTATGCTATGCATCCATTGGCAGTAAGCGGACTGTACGCAGACTGCACATTCCCACCGGCTGAACGTATGGCTAACGTTTCCCAACGTACCTTGACCTACCCCTAACTTGCTCCTAACGTTCGCCGATGTACAACTAGCATACACATAGCGTATGAGGAACATATGAGCCATGTGTCGACATATGTTGAAAATTTTGAACATGCACAACAATTTTTGAGCGCCTCATCGCACGGCGACGTAAGACGACTATAACGTAACATATGATGCCGTATGCCGACATGTTGGTCGAAAATCACCTACATCGGCATACGCTAAGGCCATACATCGTAGTGTGACAGCCCTTAAAGTTGCATAGTCCGATGGTTTTGAGTTTCTGAAATTTTCTGATATAAATACATTAGGTTGATCGTTATTATGTACCTTACTTTAGCTTGAAGTAACGAGCCTGAAGTGGCTAACTTTTGAGATATTTGAATTGGAACCATGCAAAATTAATGTTGGCAAGCTTCTCAAAACTCTGACCCCATAGGCTTCTGCAGTAACAGGTTCTATTCAATTACTTCAATATTCCCTTCTATATAGCTACAAATGTTTAATAAATGCTAAGTTAGATATGTAGAACCAAATTTAGATATTTGTTTTGGTTTTGAAAATTTGATGTTGTCATCGGACAAGGCAGCTTTAAGTTCCGCGAGAAACCAAACCTCTCGTCATATGCACGCAGATAAAGGAGAGGAAGGGGGCGGGGCGACCACCACTCCCCCCCCCCCTCCCCCCACCCAACCCCACCCCACCCCCCAAGGTAGCGCCACTGGAGCGTGACGGCTGTGTGTGTGGATGGTGGGTGGGAGTGGGTCGTTGGGGGTGGGTTGTGGGTGGGGTGTTTCCCAGGACGGGCGTGCTCTGCACACAACATGTAATTTGGCTTCGTGTGCGCGGTTTCAGAGCAAGAGCCGGGCAGATGCCGCCCCGCCAGCCGTGATGAAATATGATATATTTGGACGTGGTCGTTTGTTTAATTCAATGGCGCGTCCAATAAAGAACAGCGTCCCCCAACACCACCCTCAACCCCCGTCCCTCACCACCACCCTAACCCGCCGCTCCCCCACACACTCTCACACACACTCACACTCACACCCACACCCACACACGCGCGCGCGCACAGCGCCGCTCCCGTTAGTGTGTGCATAACGACGTGTGTTGTTATTTTACGTCCTAGCAACATTTATGTTCTCATCAGGATGGGTACCGACTTGTGACAGTGCACACTCATGGCGACTTTATAGTGCTTCCCCACTGGGAAATCAGGCCATCGGCACCATGACTCGATATCTCACTCAGTCGCATTATCGTGACACTGAGCTCACCAGTGCTTGCCCTATCCTATTAATGCCAAGCGCCAAGCTAGGAAGCGACAAGAATACATGTTATAAATCATTGGTTTGACTCGACCGGGAACCAAACTCCCAACCTTCCGCACGCGAGGCTCACGCTCTATCGATTAGGCCCCCGAGCCCGTAGATAAAGGATTCACCCGGTGTGGCAGTAAATCGCAAACCCCTGGAAATTGCACACCCTGGGGTTTGCGATTTACTAGGAAATCACAAACCCCCCCTGGAAATCGCAAACCCCCCTGTGTTTTGGGACCGATTCGGGCCAAATCTATTCAATGCGACCATATTTAACAGAATTATATACTCAAATCGTGAAATTTCATTAAATTAACCCTAAATTCGAACCCTCCTTAAGGCTACTGCCACATTGGCGGCGATATTAATAGTTATATTTTCGAATCGACGAACGTAAAGTAAACACATCGCCGCCGCCGCATCGACCTCCCTTGCCATACTGGCGGCGGCGGCGATTTGTTTACGTTACGTTCGTCGAATTTAGGGTTAAATTGGTCAAATTTCACGTCAGATCTTCCTCTTCAATCGCGCATTAAGATATTTTTAATCGATCCACTGAAAGTGTTTTAATTTATTTTACAAAAATAAATGCTTAGTCAACTGTCTTCACGCAGCCCCTGTCGTGGCTTCTGCGCATGCGCAGAGGTTGTAAACAAGCTCAGCTCGGCTGCAGAACGAATACACACTGCCAGTGTCTATTAAAGATTAATAGAAATCCAGAACCCTAACCATATAAATTTAATATAATCTATTCGTTGTATATGTTTTCTATATGTGTTTCAAGCGGTTTGTGTCTAGGTGGTGTAAGTTTCATAGATATTTCACTTTTTCTGTATGAAGATTGCACTGACACTCAGAATATCCCAACTTTCACTATTATCTCTGGTTTTAATACTTTCAGCATAAATTGCTCTTAGGTTACATTAAATACTTCAGATCTTCCTCTTCAATCGCGCATTAAGATATTTTTAATCGATCCACTGAAAGTGTTTTAATTTATTTTACAAAAATAAATGCTTAGTCAACTGTCTTCACGGCAGGGGCTGCGATCGGGCAGGGGTTTTATACCATGACAGGGGGTTTGCGATCTCCAGGGGGGATATGCGATTTCCTAGGAAATCGCAAACCCCCCATGCCCATATATGGCATGGGGGTTTGCGATTTCCTAGGAAATCACAAGTGGGGGTTTGCGATTTACAGGGTTTGCGATTTCCTGCTACACCGGTACTCACAGTACACGGGTGAATACCAGCCCTATATAAAAATGGTCGAAAACGCGGGTTAATGAAATGAGAGCCTAATTTCACAATCTAAGAAGCAACATTTATTCTTTGTAGGTACCTTCATATTTACCCACTACATTTGAGTTTAAAAATATAATAAAATATCTAGTTTAATAAGATTTAAAAGTGAAATCGATGGCGTTCTAGCACTGCCATCTTGTCTTTTTGCATTCTCGCCCATTTCACCAACTCTGTGGCTATATGGGTAGCCATTTGATACTGGAGCCACAGTTCATGTCCCATACTAAACCTATTTTCGCCCGTATTTACACTACGTTGTCATTCACCCATGTACTACAAGTATCGGGTGAATGTTTTATCTACCGAGCCCTGTGTTAGTTTGTGCACCACGACGTTCTCATTCTGGTATTGTGGTAACTAGGTGGTGTTATACAACTTCAACTAATACAAGTGTCTCAGCTTTGCCTCACCCAGCACTGTACACAATGATAAACAAGCACCCCGACAAGAGTATCCATGACTTAGAATTTGCTAATATCAATAACAAAATACATCATCCACGTCCCGTTAGATGGACACGCTTCAGTAGATACAACCTGGTCGCAGAAACGCAACACGTGACCAATGTAGGGCATATTTGGGCAATGCAGGGCCGCGTTCAGGGTCCGTCTCGGAGGTGCCTCGGCGACGTCTCGGCGATGCTTTTTGGTCTATTTGCGTTCAGGGTCCATCTCGGACCCTTTTCAGGTTGGAGACAAAAAGTGCCTCGCAAATGGCCGCCGCATGCAGTGGTTTCATCCAATCAGAGCGCAGCATTTTGATTGCAAATGGCCGCCGCCTATGGGGGCGGCCATTTTCGAGGCGACCAACTGCTGTTGTTGTTCAGACTAGCCTGACATCACGGGCGCCTCTGAGGCGCCTCCGAGACGGACCCTGAACGCGGCCCTGATGTCCTTTGTTTGTTTGTTTGAGTTTTACATCCTGCGAATGCTAATGCAAATCCGAATGCGAATACGCAATTGGATCAGTTAATGGACTGATCAGTGAGAATGTGACCAGCGACTTTGACTTTCCTTCACAAAATTGTGGCAAGAAAGACAGGAAATCGCATAAGTATTTCATGCCGCATGCCGCATGCCGCATGCCGTATGCCACATGCCACATGCCACATGCCGCATATATGGAATCTTCGCTTACGGTCATATTAGGATAGGTACGGACTTGTGACAGTGCACACTCATGGCGACTTTTATAGTGCTGCCCCACTGGAAGATCTTGCCACCATCACCATGACCCGATATCCCACATAGTCACATTATCCTGATATTGTGCTAACTAGTCCTTGTCATATTAATGCCGAGTGCCTGGCTAGGAGTAGGAAGCGACAAGTATCAATTGTATAACTATAAGTCATTGGTTTGACTCGACTGGGAATCTAATTCGAACCCCGATCTCCCGCACGGGAAGCATGCGCTCTACCAATTCGGCCACCGCGTCCGGTGCAGAGAGGCAGAGTAGGTCGAAGCGTGTATATGGACTATCGCAAATACACAAGACGATGAGTAAAGTGCGTGTCTGCTACCGCGCCGTGTACCGGGCGTGTCGCCTGTCAGCATTGACACCAGACGGGAACGGGCATGAACCACGCCTGTCCGCGTGTGCCAAAAGTCGGCTAATACATAGAGTGTCGCAAAATCGCTGACTTTAGCGATTTGAGATGTTTGATTACTTGACTCGTGACATGCGGCGTTAATGTGTTGGCGTCGGTCTGCGCAGATCGTGTACGTGTATACCAATAGCTGCTCGTGTACATCTACAGACAACCAGACGGGATGGCCAAACGAGTTTAGCGTTGTTTTTGTCGTGCCTCTGAAATAAAGTGGGATTGTCTTATTTTATGTGCATTCAGTCTGAATATGATGGTAAATTTGTGCGTGCTTTCAATCTTGAAATGGTGGTGTGTGCTTCTATTGGTTGGCGTGCTTCTATTGGAACATATACGGTAGATTGATTTCCATCGTCGCCTCACTCTCAGTGCTCGGTAATCTGTTTGTACGCCCGGCACCAGCAGTGAGTGACCCCGGGCGTCGCTTTATTGACATTGACCGTGTGTAGTTTCCAGCTAACTGCCTACAATCGCGGTTGTGCGCGAACCATTTGCGCAGTTCCTAATAAGAGGGCGTCATAAAGTCGCAGGCCTGCGGTGCATCTACACACACTACAGTAAAACCCCTATAAGCGACCACCTCCACAGATCGACCACTCCCCTATACCAATCGCTTTATTTGGGTGCCAAATGATCGCCCATACAATACCATTATAACGGTTAAAAAAAACTCCCTAAGCCAACCACCTCCCTAAGTGGACCATTTAAATCGATCCCGTGGTCGGTCGATTTAGTGAGGTTTTACTGTAGTTTCATTTCCGTTACAGTGTTAACTCAACCGATGCCTGTTTCATTCATGCTCTCTTCCTTTCTGTTACAGTGTTCGCTCATTCGTGCCCTCGTGACCTAAGTGGGTATCAATAGCGGAACACATGTTCGGTGACAAGGTTAACTATGGGTTCAACGCCTCATCATTGCCGACAGTCTCTTCGTTGAAAATTCTTTTCTCTGTGTGTTCTAAATAATCTGAGAACGACCAACAACCAGATAACCCAGATAATTGCAAATATGAATCAGTATAACTTAAAAGACTACAGGCTAGTAGAGCACTCCCCATGGCATCTGACAAGTAACCCGTGATGGTATGACCTTAGATGTTGCTAGGACGTAAAACAACAACAAAACAAATCTAACAAGTAATGTGGTTGTTTTTAAATGAAGAGCGTTTTGCATCCTAGTAACATTTAAGTCGTATCAGAACGGGTCCCGATTTGTGACAGTGCGCAATCGCTTTACCTTTATAGTGTTGTCCCACTGGGATACCATTCCGTCAGCACCGTGCCGACATTATCCTGGCACTGAGCCAAAAGGTCCTACTCATAGTCATGCCGAGCACCAGACAAAGTAGCGACAATCATCACGTTTTTGGCTTGACTCGGCCGAGGACAGAACCCAATACCTTTTCATACAGGGCCCTACCCACTTGGCAGTGCTGACGATACCAATGCGTGAGTAGGCTGTCTCTATGTAAAGTCTATGACTCGAATCTGTGGTTGTGTAGGCGGGCTATAATGAAATCAATACAGACAAAGAGAAAGAGTATAAAGTCTGAAAGAAGAGAGAGTCAAGCCCTCTGGTTTATTATTTATATGGTACATGGATTAGGTGTAGAGTATCACCCCACCCTCTTCCCCTAATGGGAAACAAGTATTCTTAGCTCTACCAATAGGGATCCAGCATTCCTGGTCCCCATGGTTACCAGTGATCTGCCCACCACCACCAAGCTGTGTGGCTCCCCTGAGCCTGAGTGTGGTGATCCTAACTAGCAGAGGTGGGGTAGGGGTAGGCTCTGAGTGCCCGTTACACACAGCCCTGCCAGCACCACTATGTCTATTTACATCTCACTCAGGCACCACCAGCACCTACATATACACATACATGTGCCTGGTCACATATACCCAATCAATAATAGAACATTTGCATTCCCCCACCAATGCAGTAAATCGGAATATTTTACATCTAGTTAAAACTGCGTAATCCGATCAAAACAACAAATTATCGAAAGCAAAAGACTTATCTTGATTTGAACCTACATATCTAACTTAGATACTGGTGCATTTATTAAGTATGTGTTGTTATATATACTGGAAAGTGGAATACTAAGGCAATTTAATAGAATCTGTTCGTGCAGAATTCTATGGAGTCAGAGTTAAGCACACCAAAATTAATTTGGCATGTTTCCACTTCAAATATCTTCAAAAGAGCCCATTTAAATTTTTTTAAATTACTTCAAGTTTATATAAGGTCGATTATAACAATCAACATAATATATTTATCTCAGAAAATGATACAAACTCAAAGCCATCAGACTATGCAACTTTAATGCTACACCAATACCTATTTCGAAATTGGAACTAACATTCTAATATATCGCTGGACTCATTTTTTCTGACATCTATATGCCGGTTCAAATTGTGCACGTGCGGGTCTGGTGGAGCAGGGGGGCTGCGTGAGAATGTTGACGGCACGTGCTGGGGGGGAGAGCCGGGGGACGACACGCGACGCACGGGGCCGCCCGGCGGCGCCACGGCCCGACGTGCAACACACTCCGGCCATGTACATTTAACGTGTCGGGGCTTTGTTTGAAGGGCCAGAGGGAATGTCACCACTGTGGTTAAATTATAGGCTGCCTAGTGGTCAAGGGAAAGAGGGAGGGAGGTGAGAGGGGGGGGAGAGTGGAGGAAGAGAGGGCACTAGAGAGGGGGGGGGCGATGGGAGAGGGGGGCTAGGGATGGAGGGATGAGCGCGCGTAAAGGGCGCATTCCTTAAGGGCGCATTCCATATACGCGTAATGCGAATGCGACAAAAAATCGAAACGCCTTGAAACCTATGAGCTACATTCCATACACGCGTAATGCGAATGCGAATGCGAAAGAAATCCATTATCCCGATCGCTCCATGTAGCGATCGGTGCGTAATGCGTAATGCGTAAAGGTGGTGCGAATAGAAAAGCATCAGTCGCATTTGTCCATTGATATAAGGCTGGAGGAGGCGACTGATAATTACGGACAGCCGGGACAAGGTGGTGCGAACAGAAAAGCATCAGTCGCATTTGTCCATTGATATAAGGCTGGAGGAGGCGACTGATAATTACGGACAGCCAGTCTTCATGAGAAATATGAAGAATGGGACGGTGCAAACATGTAGGTTTATGCGGCGGACCTGTTAGGAAGCAGTCTTCATGAGAAATATGAAGAATGGGACAGTGCAAACATGTAGGTTTATGCGGCGGACCTGTTAGGAAGCAGTCTTCATATTTGGGACGGTCCTAACATCCCTCGAAGCAAGCTAAACTGAGCCATGTTTGCACCATCCCATTCTTCATATTTCTCATGAAAACTGCTTCCTAACAGGTCCGCCGCATAAACCGACATGTTTGTACCATCCCATTCTTCATATTTCTCATGAAGACTGCTTCCTAACAGGTCCGCCACATAAACCTACATGTTTGCACCATACTTTTTATATACTTCACTGCATAACGCATAACGCATAACGCATAACGCATAACGCATGTATGGAATGAAGGCATTCGCATAACGCATAACGCATTACGCATTACACGTATATGGAATGCGCCCTTAACACGCGTTATGCGTAATGTGAATGCGAATGCGACAACAAATCTAAACGCCTTGAAACCTATGAGCTACATTCCTTACACGCGGTATGCGAATGCGAATGCGTTTTTCCGATCGGTCCATGTAGCGATCGGCACGGTATGCGTTATGCGACAAGGTGGTGCGAATAGAAAAGCATCAGTCGCATTTGTCCATTGATATAAAGGCTGCATTCCATATACGCGTAATGCGTTATGCGTTATGCGTATTGCGTTATGCGTTATGCGAATGCCAGCATTCCATATACACGTAATGCGTATTGCGTTATGCGTTTTGCTGTAGAAACATGGCAGATCAGTCGCCTCCTCCAGCCTTATATCAATGGACAAATGCGACTTATTTTTATTTTTTAAATATAGCCAGGCTTGTGACCAAAAAGGACGGTCCTAACATGGCGCACTTTAGGATGTTAGGACCGTCCCAATCGGGAGACAGACGGTTACGGGAAAGCTAAAAATGCTACCATATGCACAGAAATATGAATACTTATCTATAATTTGGTTATAATAAAGGTAGGAACCCCCATGTGACGTAGGAAAAGGTACATAGATATAAATGCAATATTTGGTCATATAAAGTGCACTCAGCAGCCTTGGAGACTGCTTCCTAACAGGTCCGCGCTCCACCTTGTCCCGGCTGTCCGTAATTATCAGTCGCCTCCTCCAGCCTTATATCAATGGACAAATGCGACTGATGCATTTCTATTCGCACCACCTTTACGCATTACGCATTACGCACCGATCGCTACATGGAGCGATTGGGATAATGGATTTTATTCGCATTCGCATTCGCATTACGCATTACGCGTATATGGAATGTAGCTCATAGGTTTCAAGGCATTTCGATTTTTTGTCGCATTCGCATTCGCATTCGCATTACGCATTACGCGTATATGGAATGCGCCCTTTAGGCTGGAGGAGGCGACTGATAATTAGGGACAGCCGGGAGAAGGATGGGTGTAGAAGATTGGCAGCAAAGAGTCTTTTAAACCCTGTAACTACACCAGCAAAGGGTAGCCCCGAGTCTTTAGCCCTGTATCAACACTCTCTCTTAAATCCAAGCAATCCTATCTGGGGATGTATATATATGCATATATATGTATAATACATAATACATGCATATATATGTATAAAACATGCATATATATGTATATATGTATATGTATATATGTATATGTATATATGTATATGAGACGGAGACTGAGACTGAGACTGAGACGGAGACGGAGACGGAGACGGAGACGGAGACGGAGACGGAGACGGAGACGGAGACGGAGACGGAGACGGAGACGGAGACGGAGACTGAGACGGAGACTGAGACGGAGACGGAGACGGAGACGGAGACGGAGACGGTGCGGAACGCGCACATTGAATGGGGCAAACACGAGCGTGTCTGAAAACAGCACCAGGCGTATACTACTAGTAAAATAGTAGTATACATAGCTACAGGCTGTCATAATACACCTACAGCCGTGTACTTAGCGGATACATGTCACCCCCCGGCACCCGGCACCCGGCACCAGGCACTTAGCACCCGGCACCCGGCACCCGGCACCCGGCACCCGGCACCCGGCACCCGGCACCCGGCACCCGGCACCCGGCACCCGGCACCCGGCACCCGGCACCCGGCACCCGGCACCCGGCACCCGGCACCCGGCACCCGGCACCCGGCACCCGGCACCCGGCACCCGGCACCCGGCACCCGCCGCCCAGAGCCCGGAGCCCGGCGCCCGGCGCCCGGCACTCGGCACCCGGAACCCGAAACCCAGTAGTGGCTCCTAGTAGCCCGGTGTAACGATTTCAACTTCCCCCCTTCCCAAGTTCCCCCCCCCCCGGGAATCTGAAAACGTTTTTAACTTCCCTCTGGGGAAATTAAAAACGTTTTCAGATTCTTGGGGGGGGAACTTAAAAACAGTTTTCAGATTCCTCCCCCTATTTTCAAATTCCCCCCTCTGGGAATTTAAAATTGTTTAAAAAACTTTAAAAAACGTTTTAAATTTCAGACCTATAATATTTTTTTCTTAACCATCTTGGAGACTTTTTGTGTCATTTGTGGTTAAATATGTTTTATTGTACTAGTAATAATTTTCCATTATGCTATTCTCTGTATATTATAATATTTGCCATGAAAAATAACAAAAAATAACAAAAAATAACAAAAATAAAGAAAATTCCCCAAAAATGGGGGGGGGGGGCAGGTGGGAAAGGTAAAATGACGGAGGGAATTTGAAAACGTTTCCAAATTCCCCTGGGAGGAATTTGAAAACGTTTTCAAGTTCCCAGGGGGGAACTTGAATATGGGGGGAATTTGTAATCTTTACACCGGCACTCAACTCGAACTGTCGCAAATCGTTTTCACTGTTTTTCACACATAACAAACTTGTGTGGCTTCTTGTGTGGCTTCTTGTGTGGCTTCTTGCATGAGTTCTTACATGGCTTCTCATGTGGCTTGTGGTGTGGCTTTTAGTGTGGTTTCTAGTGTGGTTTCCAACTCAACAATTTCCTGCCTAACCAGAGGCGGTGCTTACTCTTCAAATTTATCTCACTTCTCAGCTGAAATGTGTTGCGGGACTTTAAGAGAAAGCTGACTACTCAAAGTTAGTACTCATGTAATAAAGGCACCTGGGATATAACTCCTCCCATCTGGTGGTATCTTATTAGATGTAGCTAAGAGATACAGTACAACACATGATCACATTGGCATATAAATATCATTGCCCCAGTGAGCAGACAGTCATCCTGTGCAGCCACACCTCAGTGAACAGACAGTCGACCCGTGTAGTTGCACCTCAGTGAACAGACAATCGGCCTGTGTAGCCACACTTCAGTGAGCAGACAGTCAGCCTGTGTAGCCACACCTCACTGAACAGACAGTCGGCCTGTGTAACCACACCTCAATGAACAGACAGTTGGCATGTGTCCACACCTCAGTGAACAGACAGTTCGCCTGTGTAGCAACACCTCAGTGAGCAGGCAGTCGACCCGTGTAGTTGCACCTCAGTGAACAGACAATCGGCCTGTGTAGCCACCCTTCAGTGAGCAGACAGTCGGCCTGTGGAGCCAAAGCTAGTGAGCAGACAGTCGGCATGTGTAGCCACACCTAGTGAACAGACAGTCGGCCTGTGTAGCCACACTTCAGTGAACAGACAGTCAGCCTGTGTAGGCACACTTCAGTGAGCAAACAGTCAGCCTGTGTAACCACACCTCAGTGAACAAATAGTCAGCCCGTGTAGCCACACTTCAGTTAGCAGACAGTTGGCCTGTGTAGCCACACTTCAGTGAGCAGACAGTCAGTCTATGTAGCCACACCTCAGTGAACAGACAGTCAACCCGTGTAATTGCACCTCAGTGGACAGACCTTTGGCCTGTGTAGCCACACCTCAGTGAGCAGACAGTCGAGTTGTGTAGCCACACCTCAGTGAGCAGACAGTCAAGCTGTGTAGCCACACCTCAGTGAGCAGACAATCAGTCTGTGTAGCCACACCTCAGTCAGCAGAGAGTCGGCCTGTGTAGCCACACCTCAGTGAACAGACAGTAGGCCTGTGTAGCCACACCTCAGTGAGCAGACAGTCGACCCATGTAGTTGCACTTCACTGAACAGACATGCTGCGAGTCATTGCCCGGTGCGGAGTAGTGCGGCGACATAGTCTGCATAGAGTCGCTCCTATTGTCGCAGCTTGTTGGCTGCTTGTCGGGTCACGGCCCCATCGGGTGTGATGGGACTACAGACACAAGGCCCTCCGCTACTTAGTTCACGGCGGCCACTTCGGTAGACCTGGACTTGACACCTTGCAGTGTAGATAAAAGATTCACCCCATACTTGCAGTAGAGGGGTGAACGACAACAACGTCTAAATATCGGTGTAAATAGCTTTGGTATCTAAGTATGGAACAAGAAGTAGAATCCATGGTTCCCGTATCAAATGGCTACCTATGTTGGTACAGTTGGTGAAATCTCTCAGTGACTAGGTTGTCGCAGGTACCAGCCTCCCCTCCCACTGTGGCATTGACATCAGACCCCTTCCCCCCCTCTCAGTGACTAGGTTGTCACTGGTACCAGCCCCCGCCCCCGCCCCCCACCTCCGTGGCACTGACATCAGACCCGCCCCCCCTCTCAGTGCCCAGGTGACACAGCTATTGCATACATTACTCTATATACCTTTTTGTGTGTAAATAATCCTCAATTGAAAAATGGCTGGAAGGCCATTGCTTCAGCACGGACAAAAGATTTATTCAGTAGAATAAACATATATACAACACCAACAGAATTGTGACGCATCCAACAGAGCGCTGTACCGGAGAGAATGGATGAGTGGGTAAGACTGCTCACGTACAGTGTAGAAAGTCGTGGGTTCGAACCCTAACCGAGTCAAACCGATGACTTACAAAATTGACGCCTGTGGAAATCAAAGTTATCGCTATATATAAATATTTGACATTCAATTTATGTATTGATCTGTCCAAGCATAAAGCTTTTCGGATTCTTAAACCTATTTAGGATAAAAACGTCTAATTAAGATATACACCCTGCTCTACTTATTTTAGTTTAAATCAGTTCAAGAAATGTCGTCAGCTCCACACAATAACCTCCATTGACTAACCCTTATCTGATCTTCCTCAGTGGCTTCCCCCCCCCCCATTGCTCCCCACCCTCACCCATCGTGGCCCCAGGACACCCTCCCCCCCCCCCCCCCCTCCGTCGTCACCCCAATCACCCCCCCCCCCCCCCCCCCCACACACACACACTCCCCGTCACCGGTGGTACACTTACGTGGGATCTCGCTGATGTGAGCACGTAATGTGGACGGCGCTTTCGTTATCAAGATGGCGATTTATTGCCCGAACATGAGCGGCCGGCAGGGTATGGGGGGCGCGGCCTGCTTGTTATCGGCGCGCGGCAGTCAGTCGTCGGCGTTATCTCAAGTGGGCACGCCGGGGTGCGCGCACCGCGGGGCGATTGGCGACTCGGTGCAGCGCCGCGGCCCGTGCGTGCACGCCGGGAAGGGGGACGGGGCCACCAGGCCCCCCCCCGTCCCCCGTGCCCCCCCCCCCCCCCCCCGCCAGCCGCCCCCCGGCCCCCCGCCCGCCGCCCGCCGCCCCGCCGCCCGCCGCCCGCCGCCCGCGGCTCCTCGCCCCGCCGCCCCTCGCCCCGCCGCCCCTCGCCCCGGCCCTCGCCGCCCCTCGCCCCGCCCCTCGCCGCCCGCAACCACCACACCCCAGTGAACGGTACAAATGGCGGCCGGCAGGCGGCGCGCCGGGGCCTGTAATACAGGTGGCGCCACGCTCGGTCGGCGGATGAGGCTGACGCGATGTGACGCGGGCACGCCGCGCCGCGCACCGCCATTGTGCTGGCCGTGCAGCACGCCAAATGTTGACGCAGCCCCCCGGTCGGGCACAGGGCATAGGGCGGGGATGGTGGGGTGGCGGGGGGGGGGGGGGGGGGGGAGGGCGCCGCCTCGTTGTAGGGTGTTAGAGAAGGGCCGCTGGGGGTGGGGGGCACTGGGAGGGCGGTGGTGGTGGGGGTGGCTGGTAAGGGATTGTTGGGTTTTTTAACAACAAAAGAAATACTAGTTTCCCACATACGTGCCGAAGAGGGAAGTCCCCAGGTCGCCGAGAGATGTTCTTGGTTTGTTTGACATAAAACAATTATTTGGTGTGGTTTTCTTTGGTTTTTTTTTTTTTTAAAGAAAGTCTTAAGATGTTTTTAGGTACATCGCTATTGTTTAAAGCAACATAGTCCGATGGTTTTGAGTTTCTGTCATTTTCTGAGATAAATGTATTAAGTTGCATGTTTTAATATGTTTGTATATACATGGCGATTGTTTAACTTTAAAGCAGCATACTCTGATGGTTTTGACTTTCTGTCATTTTCTGAGATAATTGTATTAAGTTGGATGTTTTAATATGTTTTTGCATACATGGCGATTGTTTAAAAGCTGCATAGTCCGATGGTTTTGAATTTCTATCCTTTTCTGAGATGAATATATTAAGTTGAGTGATATAATCAAGCTTTCTTTAGTCTGAGACTAACTTTGCTTTAAAATGACTAACCTTGGAGATATTTGAAGTGCAAACATACTAAATTAATTTTGGCATGTTTTTCAAAACTCTTTTGTGCTGGTAGATCATGGGGTCGTGGGTTCGAACCCTGGTCGAGTCAAACCAATGACTTCAAAATTGATACTTGTCGCTTCCTAGCCAGTCATTCAGCATTATTAGGACAGGGCAAGGACTGGTGTGCTCAGTGTCAGGATAATGTGACTGAGTGGGATACCAGGTCATGGTGCCGGTGGCCTGGTTTCCCAGTGGGACAGCACTATAAAGTCACCATGAGTGCGCACTGTCACAAGTCAGTACCCGTCCTGATATGACCTTAGATGTTGCTAGGACGTAAAACAACAACAAACAAACAAGCAATCAAAACTCTTGACTCCATAGGCTTCAGCAGTAACTAACACAACACTTAACATATTCTATTAAATTGACTCACTATTCCCTTCTAATTTCTATGTAGCACCAAATACTTAAAGTGGCATAGTCCGATGGTTTTGAGTTTCAGAAGTTTTCTGAGATAAATACATTAGGTTGATCGTTATAATGTACCCCACTTTAGCTTGAAGTAACTTTTATTTTAAGTGGCTAACTTTTGAGATACTTGAAGTGCAACCATGCACAATTAATTTTGGCCAGCACCCCACAACTCTGACACCATAGCATTTTGCAGTAACATGATCTATTCAATTGCCCCACTATTCCCTTCTGTGTGGCGACAAATATTTAATAAGTGCATCAGTATCTAAGTTAGATATGTAGAATCAAATTTAGGTCATTGTTTTGGTTTTGAAAATGTGATGATTTCATCGGACTATGCAGATTTATTAAGCGCACCAGTATCCCAGTTGGATATATAGGTTCAAATTTAGGTCAGTATTTTGCTTTTGGAAATGCTATACTTTTATCAGACTGTGCGGCTTTGCTGCATCACACTGCTACTTTATCTTTGTTTGTTGTTGTTGTTTTATGTCCGAGCAACATCTACGGTTATATCAGGACGGGTACCAACTTGTGACAGTGCACACTCATGGTGACTTTATAGTGCTGCCCCACTGGGAGACCAGGCCAGCAGCACCATGATCTGATATCCCACTCAGTCACATTATCCTGACACTGAGCCAACCAGTCCTTGCCCTATCCTAATAATGCAGAGTGCCAAGCTAGGAAGCTACAAGTATACATTTTAAAGTCTTTGGTTTAACTCGATCAGGGTTCGGCTCTACGACTCCACGATCTACCAACATGGGAGAACGACGCTCTAACTCATTCGGCCAGCCCGTCTGGTCGCTACTTTATGCGCGTCAATAATGTTCCTAGCAAAACTGAATACTGACGGCAAAGGGAACATTGCAGGTGACTATAAAGTATCTGATGCGGACGCTAGACACATCTTTAACCACACAGCGCAACTCGAGATCCTTTCTCCATAGTGACCTTTGTTTAAAGTTGTATAGTCCGATGGTTTTGAGTTTTTGTCATTTTCTGAGATAAATATATTACTTTATTACTATTATTAGGTTGATCCTTATAATCTATGCTACTCTAGTTTGAAGGGACATTTTGATTTAAATGGCTAACATTTGAGATATATTTGAAGTGCATCCATGCATGCAAAATTGATTTTGCCAAGCATGCCACAACTCTGATACCATAGGCTTCTGCAGTGACATGTTCTATTAAATTGGCTCGGTATTCCATTCTATGTAGTGACAAATGTTTGATAAGTGCACCAGTATTTAAGTTACATATGTAGAATCAAATCTAGATAATTGTTTTGGTTTTGAAAATGTGATGCTTCATCGGACTATGCAGTTTTAAATTGCCTCAGTATTCACTTCTATGCGACGACAAATGTTTACTAAGTGCACCAGTACCTATCTAAGTTTGATATGTAGAATCAAATCTAGATAACTGTTTTGGTTTTGATAATTTGATCGGACTATGCACTTTTTAATAATTTTGCTATAAATACTTATAGTTATACTTACATTACACACCAACATCATTGCAACCAGGCTGCTATTTTTGTGGACACAGTCGGCGATTCACGTGTCGGACTGTCCCACGCCCGTGAAAGGGGAGTTGTGTTTCCAACATTGTTTTCATGGCTTTAGTTTAAGGAGGTGGATGCCCCCCCCCCCCACCCCTACCCCCAACCCCACTCCCAACCCCCACCCCCATACACCGGCGCTGCCTCATCCCCTTCACACCCCCTGACGGCCGCCCCGCGCAGCCAGGTGTGAAACCCGGGGTGCAGAGCCAGCCCCATGACGAGGAAATCCACCCCCCCACACACACACCTACACACACACCTACACGCGCGCACACAGCGCAGTACTCAGCGCGCACCCAGTGGGGATGTATGTGCTCAGGGCTAGATGGGGCAGGGACGACAGCAGGGCGGAGCGCGCTTACACTTTTACGCGCGTCGACTCCCTCCTCATTGACGACTCACTTTGCTAATTTGTTTACCTAACATGAATGCTTAATTAATGAAATTGACGTAATGCAATGCCTTTGAGTAACTTTGATTAGAAATGGCTAATTTCAGAGATATTTAAAGAGAAAACCTGCGAAAATAATGTCTGGATTTCGAAATTCTAAAACCATAGGCTTCAGTGATGACACTTTTTAACGGGTTCTATTACAATGACTTGGTATCATCTCCTTGGTATCATCTCCTTTTATGCAGAAATAGATGCTTAATAAAGCCCCCGTCACACCTACCCGGACGAGCCCTGGATTTTTAGCCGGACCACCCCCGGACCATTCGCCCGGACTGTCCCGGACAGTCTGGGATAAAATCGCTATTTTGGTCATTTTTGGCCTCGCGGTCACACGTACCTGGAGGAGCCACGGACTACAAGCCCAGATCACCCGGGATGAGCCCCAGACAACCCCCGGACTACCCGGATTAGCCCCGGAAAACCCCTGGATGAGCCCCGGACAACCCCCGGATGATAACCTGAAATGCGTGACTCGGCCTGGGGTAGTCCGTGAGTAATATGTGGTCATCTATGGCTATCTGTGGAAATCCGTTGTTAATATGTGGTCATCAGGCATGTCCAGGTCTTATCTGGGCAGTCCGGGAGTGGTCTGTGTCTATGTCAGGGCTAGTCCAGGCAAGTCCGGGGCTGGTCCGGGTTAAACCATGCCTAAAACGTGGCTCATCCAGGGCGAAACAGCCCTGGACTGGCACAGACGTGGCACGGACTACTCTCGGTCCACCGTGGACTACCCGAACCACCCCCGGATTACCCCCGGATCATCCCGGATGATGCCGGATCGAGCCCGGATCACAAAATGCCCCAGACCGCCCTGGTTGTTTTAAACATTTTAAAACACCCGGAGCAGACCCCGGACGAGGCCGGACCAGCCACGGATCATGCTGGATCATGCCGGATCACCAAGGACCAGCCATGGATGAGCCATGGATCACCCTAGATCGCCACGGACCACACCGGATCACGGTCCGGGGCTCATCCAGCCCCTAATTCGGGTAGGTGTGACTGGGGCTTTAGTGCACCAGTATCAAAGTTCAATATGTAGGATCAAATCTAGATAAGCACTTTGGATTTGAACATGTCATAATGTGCAGAGTCAGAGGACTTCAGATTCAATAATAATTATGAGTCAGAGTAAGCTTCATGATCCTTTCATTGGGGAACGCTATGACAGCAAGCTGTTTCCTATAACGCTTCACTATAGATTATAATTAATTATCCATGAGATGAACTATGTTTCCATTTAGTTCCAAGCGCAAAGCTTAGCCAACTGTGTATTTCCCATAGGCCTACTGTTCTTCATCACTTAAAGCTGCACAGTCCGATGAAAACATCAAATTTTCAAAACCAAAACAGTGATCTAAATTTGATTCTGCATACCGTATATGTCCCAATAGACACGCCCTGTGTGAGTGCAAACAGATGGATCCGTGCCTATTCAAAGTTAAAGAATGTCATGGATTCGTTGTTGTCGTGCCTCTGAAATAAAGTGGGATTTTCTTATTTTATGTGCATTCAGTCTGAATATGATCGTAAATGTGTGCATGCTTTCAATCTTGAAATGGGGGGTGTGCTTCTATTGGGTAGCGTGCTTCTATTATAACATATACAGTATCTGACTTTAGATAATAGTGCAGTTATCAAACATTTGTTACCACATAGAGAAGAATACCGAGCCAATTTACAGAACTTGTGACTGCAGAAGCGTATGGTGTCAGAGTGTTGGCATCCTTGCCCAAATTAATTTAGAATGTTTGCACTTCAGATATGTCAAAAGTTAGCCATCTATAATAAATGTTATTTAAAACTAAAGTATTGTATATTATAACAATCAGTCTAATATATTTATCTCAGAAAATGACAGAAACCCGAAATCACCGGACTATACAACTATATACAACTGAAAAGAGTCATTGGAGCTGAGTGACCTGAATAGTCACAACTTGGTCACAGCGGCCCTCAGGCTTCAGCCTTGATCGAACTCCAAAAGAATAAGTGTTTCAAGATCTACCAATCACGATTAGTCATATTAGATCAGTATACTTGTGATTAGGTGAAGTTGTGTTGGTTGTTAGTTAGTTACTGCCCCTTTAACTCCGACATTTGGTGTTAATTGAATAAAATAAAGTTGCATAGTCCGATGGTTTTGAGTTTTTGTCACTTTTCTGAGATAAATACATTAAACTGATTGTTATAATCTACCTTACTTTAGCTTGAAGTAACTTTTATTTTTAAGGGCTAACTTTTGAGATTTTTGAAGTATAAACATGTCAAATTAGTTTTGGCATGCTTGCCAAAACTTTGACACAATAGGCTTCTGCAGTAACAGGTTCTATTAAATTGATTCAGTGTTCCCTTCTATATGGCAATACATGCTCAATTAGTGTATTATTATATAAGTTAAATATGTAAAATCAAATCTAAATAATTGTTTTAGTTTTGACAATTTGATGCTTCATCGGACTATGCAGCTTTCACATGTTGTCGATTTTGCACCACGGTGTTGAAACTACGCTCTCGTCGGTCCCGGAGTGTGGGACTTGGGAAGTGGGACATGGGGCATGGGATATGGGAAGCATGACATGGGGCGTGGGACATGGGGCATGGGACATGGGACACGGGCGTTGGGCAGGGACATGGAACATGGAACGTGGGATGTGGCTCATGGGACATGTGAAGCAGGACATGTGGTTTGGGGCATGGGGCATGGGATATGGGACGTCGTGGGACAATGGAAGCACGACATGGAATGTGAGATGTAGGATGTGAGACGTGGGATGTGGGATGTGGGATGTGGGATGTAGGATGTGAGAATGGGGTGTGGGATGTGGGATGTGGGATGTGGGATGTGGGATGTGAGACGTGGGATGTGGGCCGTGGGACGTGGGACATGGGACGTGGGACGTGGGACGTGGGACGTGGGACGTGGGACGTGGGACGTGGGACGTGGGACATGGGACGTGGGACATGTGATGTGGGGCATGGGACATGGGACGTGGGACGTGGATCATGGGACATGTGACATGTGACATGGGGCATGGGGCATGGGACATGTGACGTGGATGTGGGACTTGGGAAGCAGGATGTGGGAGCGGGATGGAGACAAGGCGGCCTGGAGAAACAGCTTTGGGGTGGAAGCAGGGGAGCTGGGATAGTGGTGGAAGTGGATGAGATGGAGTTGGGGGTAGGAGGAGGTGGGAGGGGGTGGGAGGAAGGAAGGAAGAGGAGGCGTGGCTGAACGCAGTCCCACCATGCTCCAGCAGCCACGTGGGGTGGTCATGTGACCGACCTGAGGTGCCCACCAGGGGGCGCCCCGAACAGTTGACCTGCGGAAGTACAGTAAGACACGAGATCCTGTCGCTTGTTACAATGTGGGTGTGTCGGGCGTGCTTTACCAGCGCGTATAGACAACCCTTTCAATGTTTATAAACATTCTGTATGCGCGCGCACCTTGGCTGCAGAACGAATGCACACTGCCATTGAGTTTGCCAGTATGCGCAGTGCAAAGCATCTATTTTGTTCAACATTAATAGAAATGCAGGACCCTACCATCATAAATTTAATATAATCTGTTGCTTGAATATGTTTTCTATATGTATTCCAAGCGGTTTGTTTCTAAGTGGTGTGGTTTTAGAGATATTTCACTTTTTCTGGATGAAGATTGCTCATGGCCATTGACAATGCATTGAGTTTGCCGGTACGTGCAGTGCAAAACGTCTATTTTATTCAAAATTAATAGAAATGTAGAACCGTAACCTTATACATTTAATATAATCTGTTCAGTGAATATGTTTTCTATATGTGTTCCAAGCGGTGTGGTTTTAGAGATATTTAACTTTTTCTGTATGAAGATTGCTCATGGCCATTGACAATGCATTGAGTTTGCCGGTACGTGAAATGCAAAACGACAATTTTATTCAAAATTAATAGAAATGAAGAACCCTACCATATAAATTTAATATAATCTGTTCGTTGGATATGTTTTCTATATGTGTTCCAAGCGGTGTGTTGCTAGGTGGTGTGGCTTTAGAGATATTTCACTTTTTCTGTATGAAGATTGCTCATGTATCATAGCCATTGCATTTGCAGTGTGACAGTGTGTCTAGCTTGGTCTAGGTATCAGGGTACCAAGCTACAGTGTGTTGTCCTGCAGCCAAGCAGCGCACACACTGGCCTAAATACCTATTCTGACGTCATATGAAATAGGTCTATGGCATGGCGATTATGCACAGTGTGGGTGTTCAGGCGTGCTTTACCAGCGGGTATAGCATGGCGACCATGCCGTATGTAGGATATCGGACGTGCTTTACCAGTGCTTTACCAGCACGTGCTTTACCAGTGCGTATAGCATGGGGACTATGCACAATGCAGGTGTGTCGGGCGTGCTTTACCAGTGGGTACAGCATGGCAACTATGCACAGCATGGGTGTGTCAGGCTTGTTATACCAGTGGGTATAGCATGTTGACTATACACAGTGCGGGTGTGTCGGGCATCGTTTACCAGCGTGTATAGCATGGTGACTGTGCACAATGCAGGTGTGTCAGGCATGCTTTACCATCACATACAGCATGGTGACTATGCACAATGTGGGTGTGTCGGGCATGCTTTACCAGTGTGTTATAGCATGGTGACTCTGCACAATGGGGGTGTGTCAGGTGTACTTTACCAGCATGTATATAGCATGGCAACTATGCACAATGCAGGTATAGTATGGTGACTATGCACAATGTGCGGGTGTGTCGGGCGTACTCTACCAGCATATATAGCATGGTGACTATGCACAATGCATGCTTTACCATCACATACAGCATGGTGACTATTCACAATGTGGGCGACTGGACACCAGTTTGTGTTGAGCTGTCTCCAGGCCACTCCCAACGTCATTCACTCTGGTATTGTCAAATAAGCGAGCATGTAAATACATTTATCCACACTAGATAATTAATTCTGCAGAAGGGCATTCATAATTAGGAGCACCAACCGGGCCAGTTATTGGCGGATGTCTAAGAAATACGGTGTGTGATTGATGTCCGGTTGATGAAATTAAGCGGTCCAAACTTCACCAGGCCGGGGAACATTCTTCTGTTGGTTTTCTGTTGGTCAGACTTCATATTCATTTGATCAAGTCCTTTTCTTATCGTTGTCGTGGTACTAATCTTCCAACCATAACATTATTTAAAATGACGATTATAGAGAATTGCGCGAGGGGTCATTCAAAGTTTTCACCATTTTCAAGGCAGTACAATTACAAGGAGTAACTACTTTTGCAACCCCTTGACCCCCCTCCACACACACACACACACGTCACCTGCACCCCCAAAGTAGTACATATAAATATTTTACTACAAACTCAGACAGGGTGGCTGAATTAGCTGAGTGGCCACCTCCCGTTTTGGTAGTTCCGGGGATCTGAACCATCCTGGTTGAGTCAAACCAATGACTTAAATATTTATACTTGTCGCCATCTAACCTGGCATCTGCCATTACTAGGTTAGATCAAGGAGCAATGGAAGGAAGAAGACCAATTGTCCGCAATTGAAAACTTCCCTTGCTTAAATCAACTAATGTACAAAAGAAGTTTGCCAAACAACATCAACAGTTTATTAAGCGATAAATGTACTTGACCGAGGTCCTCACCCCTGGCTGAATGCTTGGTACTAGTCGGCCTACTGTGAAAATGTTGAAAACTTTAGATGGCTGCTTATTAAAGCTGCATAATCCGATGAAAACATCAAATTTTCGAAACAAAAACAAATATCTAGATTTAGTGCTACATATATAACTTAGATACTGATGCACTTATTATGTACATGTGTTGCAACATAGAAGGGACTACTGAGGTAATTTAATACCTGATACTGCCAAAGCCTATGGTGTCAGAGTGTTGGCGTGTTTGCCAGAATTAATTATTGCATGTTTGCACTTCAAATATCTCAAACGTTAGCCATTTAAAATACAAGTTACTTCAAACTAAAGCAAGGTAGATTATAACGAACAACCTAATATATCTAGCTCAGTAAACTCAAAACCATCGGACTGTGCAACTTTAATCAACAAGACCACGAGGGTTTAGAGTGGCGCACGGGCCGCCCATAGGTGGCGATTGTAACAGGGTTGATACTTATTTCTGGTTGTAGCCTTATTTGTTGTTAGCTTCATATTCCATTATCTGTGTTTCCCCTCAATGTTTGATGATGAGCTACGCGGCTAAGTGTGTATTCCATGCTCTGTGTGTGTGTTTGTTGTTTTACGTCCTAGCAACATCTAAAGTCATATCAGGATGAGTACCGACTTGTGACAGTACACACTAATGGCGATTTTATAGTGCTGCCCAACTGGGAAATCAGGCTGCCAGCACCATGACCCGATAGCCCACGCAGTCACATTATCCTGACACCGAGCCAACCAGTCCTTGCCCTATCCTAATAATGCCGAGCACCAGGCTAGGAAGCGAAAAGTATAAATTTATAAGTCATTGGTTTGACTCGACCTGGAACCAAACTCATGAACTCCCGATCTTCCACACGCGAGGCCTGTGCTCTACCGATTCGGCCACCGCACCCGATTTCCGTGCTTTGTACATGAGAGTGACGTATTTGCTATTTGGTCGCTGAATGAGTTCCGTGGCTTGTCTGCGTCCGCTTGTGCCCGTGTTGTTTACGACATCCTCCAATCCGAGTTAGGGTGAGATTACGATTAAGGAGACTAGAGACCCACCGGATTTGTCATAATCGATGTCCGACATGGAGCTATGTTGGCATGGTTACGTGATTTGATGGACCGAATACGTGGCATTGGGATAATCTCACAAGGATCATAGTATTTAGGTCATTGGCATAATACTAGATCAATACCCGAATATTATGATACCCAGGTATATTAATTGCTTTCAATGGCCAAATGAGTTAGAGCATCCGTCTCCCGTGTTGGTAGATCGTGGGATCGTGTGTTCGAATCCTGGTCGAGTCAAACCAATGACTTAAAGAATGATACTTGTCGCTTCCTAGCCAGACACTCGGCATTACTAGGATAAGGCAAGGAGCAGTGGAATGAGGAAGACCAGTCGTTTGCGACTGAAATTTCCCCTGCTTAAACAACTAATCTACCAAAAATAAAAATGGCCAAACAATGCCCCAGAATCACCAAGACGCGGCAATCGTTGGATTGAGCAGCCAGACTGAGTCGGCACCTAATTATACAGGTAACGTTTAAAGGTGCATAATCCGATAGTTTTTAGGTTCTGCCATATTGTTTTGATAAATATATTAGGTTACAATCTACTTAACTTTAGTTGGAAGTTACTTTGATCTAAAAGGGTTAAATTCGGAGATATTTGAAGTAAAAACATTCAATTTAAATGTTGGTAAGACGTCGAAGTTCTGGACACCAAAGGTTTCAGCTGTGACATGTTCTATTAAATTGACTTAGAATTCCTTCTATACACCACTAGATGTTTAATGAGTACACCATTACTTAAGTTTGATAGTATTAATAGAATCAAATGTAAGTAAGTGTTCTGGTTTAGGAAAGTTGATGTTGAACGATGCAGCGTTAGCGGTGCGTGCATAGTGCATTTAAGTTGCATAGTCCGATGGTTTTCAATTTCTGTATTTTTTTCTGAGATAAATATATTAGATGGATCACTAGTATCTACTTTACAATAGTTCAAAGTTAATTTTATTTTAAATGGTCAACCTTTTAGATATTTTGAGTGCAAACATGGAAAATTAGTTTTGGCAAGCTTGCCAAAACTCTGACACCTTCTGACACGTCTTCTGCAGTAACAGCTTCTGTTAAATTGACTCAGTATTGCCTTGTATGCAGAAACAAATGTTTAACAAGTGCATCAGTATCTAAGTTAGATATGCAAAATCAAATCTAGATAAATGTTTTTGGTTTTGAAAATCTGATATTTCATCGGACTATGCAGCTTTAACACTAATAACAGGAGGCTGGGCAGTGATGTCACATACCCTCTCAGCAGATTACATTAACAACTTCAAAAATAATGTTGCAATGTCACTTTGTTACATAAATGCAGAAATTCGTGCAGTATCTACATACAGCGAGTCAACGTGGTGGATGAATACTATTGAAGTACCATGGAAGTACCGTGCAAGTACCATGGAAGTATCATGGAAGTACCATGGAGGTATCATGGAGGTACCTTTGAAGTACGAATGAATTACCATGGAAGTACCATTGAAGTACCATTGAAGTACCATTGAAGTACCATTGAAGTACCATGGAAGTACCATGGAAGTACCATGGAGGTACCATGGAGGTACCATGGAGGTATCATACAAGTATCATGCAAGTACCATGCAAGTACCATGCAAGTGCCATGTAAGTACCATGGAGGTACCATGGAAGTACCATGGAAGTACCATTGAAGTACCATTGAAGTACCATTTACTTCCATGTAGGTACCATGTAAGTACTACTACTATGTAACTACCTCAAGCGCCGTGCAGCGGGCACTGAATACCTCAGACCCTCTGTTGACCTTTACACGCCTTGTTGACCCGTCCTCGCCTGCCACATTCCCGTGATTCCCGTGTGCTGTCCTCACGGTCAGATCCTGTCCACTCAGGCATCAGTGTGTGGCGTGGGGGGGGGGGGAGGGGGCGGCTTGACCAGACTATCAGCGCCACAGTCATCCGACAGCGGCTCGGTCACGTTCAGCCTGGTTAAAGCCGCGCATGCGACACGCGCCCGCTGGTTTGGAAGCCATGTCACCGGTTCCCTACATAGTACATGCAGCCGCATAAAGGCGACCGGTGAGGGGGTGCCGGGGTTAGGAGGAGGGGGGGGGGGGAGCTGACGCCGACACCCCCCGCAGGGAGGCGGCCGAGAAGTCAACACGCCTCGTGGTGCTCCGGGGAGTAGGCGGCGCCCCGCTGGTGCCCGGGTACCTGCCGCGCACATACCTACTCAGTCATACCCACAGGCACCAGCACCCAACCTGCCTCCACTCACCTCTCAACTCCTAGTTTACCACTATAGTAGTACCACTACCAGACGGGATGGCCGAATGAGTTGAGCGTCCGTCTCCCGTTTTGGTAGATCGTGGGATCCGAATCCACGGGTTCAAACACTGGTCGAGTCAAACCAATGACTTTATAATTGATACTTGTCACTTCCTGGCCTGGCGCTCGGCATTATTATGATAGGGCAAGGACTGGTTAGCTGTGTCAGGATAATGTGACTGAGTGGGATATCAGGTCATGGTCATCAGGTTCCAGTGGGGGCAGTACTATAAAGTCACCATGAGTGTGCACTGTCACATGTTGGTACCTGTCCTGATATCACCTTAGATGTTGCCAGGACATAAAACTCCAATAACCAACCAGCCGTCTTTTTTAGCTCCAAATGTGTGACTCTGACAGGGCCTTAAGTTAAAGCTGCATAGTCCGATGATTTTGAGTTTTTGCGATATTCTTTTAAAGATAAATACATCAGACCCCGGGTTCTAGATCCTGCCCAAGTCAAATCGACAGGCTAGGAACAAACTTTGAAAATTCAAAAACTTATATAGGAACTATTAACACCCAAAACCGCAAAGGTTGGCCTGAGAAAGATCAGGTAAACACTCCTGAGTGCGGGACAAGACTAATCCAGTATCACAGCTGTCCAGCGTTGAAAACAAGCACCCTCACAGGAGCTTATACGTTATGGGCAGAATACAAAACTTGTCACAAAAAAACAAAAAACTAAATTGATCATTATGGTCTACTTTACTTTAGGTTGAGGTAAACTTTATTTTAAATGGTTAACTTTGGAGATAGTTGAAGTGAAAACAATCCAAATTAATTTGGACAAACACGTCAGAATTCTAACAAGACAGACTTTAGCAGTAACAGATTCTATTATTAAATCGGTTCAGCTTTCCCTACTATGCAGCAACCATTGTTTAATAAGTCATTAAGTGCATCATTATCTAAGTTGAATATGTAGGGTAAAATCTATGTTGTTGTTTTTTTAGTTTCAAAATTCGACGCTGTCATTGGACTGTGCAGCTTTATCTTCTCGTTCTCCCTGTGAAGAAATCTCGTACAGCGCGAGACCAAATGTAGTCAATAGGCCTATTTAATATGACGTCAGCATAGGTAATTAGGTCAGTGCGCGCGCATCTTGCTGCAGGACAACACACGGTTAAGACTGCAAACTCAATGGATATGAGCAATCTACATACAGAAAAAGTTAAATATCTCTAAAACCGAACAACTTAGAAAAAAACCGATTGGCGCACAAACAGATCAGATATTTACCAAACAGATTATATTAAATGCATAGATGCTTAGTCTTCTGTATTTCTCGTAATCTTGAATAAAACTGACGTTTTGCACTGCACGTATCGGCAAACCAATAGCAATGTGCCTTCGTTCTGCAGCCACGGGAGCTCCATATGACGACTTTATTGCCGCCTGGCGATGCTCGTGGATCCCCAGTTCTCTACCTCAATTAAATCCAACATCACCGAACTTAGTATGCATGTGTGTACTGGATTTAAAGCTGCATAGTCCGATGAAAACATCAAATTTTCAAAACCAAAGCAATTATCTAGATTTGATTCTACATATCTAACTTAGATACTGGTGCACTTATTAAACATTTGTTGCCACACAGAAGGGAATACTGAGGGAATTTAACAGAACCTGTTACTGCAGAAGCCTATGGTGTTAGAGTGTTGGCGTGCTTGCCAAAATTCTGTTGGCTTGTTTGCACTTCAAATATCTCAATAGTTACCCATTTCAAATAAAAGTTACTTCAAAGTAAAGTAAGGTAGATTATGACAATCAACCTCATTTATTTATCTCAGAAAATAACAGAAACTCGAAACTATCGGACTATGCCACTTTAACCAAGTTGCCAAAATGAAATATTCATTTCTTCAAGTTAAAGCACACACACGTAAACTTGAGTATATCAGATAATTGTGGTTGATGAGCACATCAACAAGTAATTACTTCTTGTTTAAATAAAGCGATGTTTTATGGTGGGTTCTTTTTCTATATAAAGTGCTTTTATACTGTGTTATTATTAAGCTCATATTCTTCTTCTCATGCAATGTCCTGAATTGGAACACAGTACATGTCTCACTCTCACAAAGATAATCTGGTTTATCACTTATCAATAGTTGATCAATTATCAGCTGGTTAAATATACCTCTTCTATATTGCTCAATAACGGCGATATTTACCCTATGTAATAATGTAGTCAGATCAGTTTGTCCAGTTGATATATATATATATATATATATATGTAACTGTGGCAGCATCAAGGGCCATTGATGTATGGAACTCCCGACATCTCCCGACCAGCCACTGCAGGGACAAATAGTTTTGCGCCTGTCTGGACATGTTCTTGCCGGTGTGAGACCTCTATTTGCTCCCAGAGAGAGTGCCGCTGGTAACTTGCAAAAGCCAGCAGCACTTCAACACTTTTGCAGGCAGCTTTCATGAATGTAATAAGGAAATACTCGAATGGACAGGGCTGCCCTCCATGGAAGATCTTCTGATCAAAAAGAATCTCCGGTGGACTGGACACCTCATGAGGATATCATCAGACAGGCTACCAAAGCAGATCCTCTACTCTCAACTGTCTTCTGGTTACAGAAAGAGAGGACACCCTCATCTCCGGTTCAAGGATACCATCAAGAGAAACCTGAAGCTGAGAGACATTAAGACTGACTCATGGACATCACTCTCACAGCAGAGAGCTAAATGGAGAGCGATAGTCAAGTAATGAAAGCAGTCTTTGTCACATCACAACCGACAGCATGATGATATATATATATAATAAGTACAGTGTTTCATTTATATATAATACTTTTATTGTCAATGTCAATCTATAGCACATATTTATACATCACAGGTACTTCTCTTCGAACAGCAGTGATACTGAATTGGGACATTGCGTCCTTAATGCTACTTACACATTTAAACAATCCCTAAATTCATGAATATTCATCTTCATCTGTGTTTACGAATACTTATATCTGTATCTTCCTGAGATTCTCCAAATTGTTGGGAAATGCCACCGATGTAGAATGTACACCAAGGGCTGTGTACGGCAGTATGGAATGTAATTGCAGCAGCGTTTTCAATTAATAACTCATTATCTGAAGTACTTGATTAGCATATTTCATTTGTCTTTCAACAATGTATTTATAATATATACATTTTCTATGTACAATGTGGTCAATAAAAATATTGTTGTGTTAGAATATGTACATATCAACTGGCGGAATCAAATCGATTCGAACAATACTCAGCACCATTTGAAATGTGAACAGTTTGTTTTGTGATTATCTACAGAGAGTACTACAGCTGAGATGAGAAGGAACCTCGACTGATCGCACAGTAACCGAATCAATTGGCCTACAACAACAAGGAGAGTGGGGATGGGTGGGAGGTATGCGGTTATGAGGATAAGAGGGGGGGAAGGGTGGGGAGGGAAGGAGGGGAGAGGGGGAAGGGGGGAGGGGGAGAGGGGAGGAGGGGAGAAGGGAGGAGGGAGGATGGGAGGAGGGGGATGGAGAGTGGAGGAAGGGAGAGGGAGGAGGGAGGAGGGGAGCATGGGAGCATGGGAGGGAGGGGAGGGGGGGGGGGGAGGAGGGAGAAGGGGAGAAGGGAGGAGGGGGGGAGGGGAGCATGGGAGCCAGGGAGATGGGGAGGGGGGGAGGAGGGGAGAAGGGGAGGGGGGAGGGGAGGGGGGGAGAAGGGGAGAAGGGGAGGAGGTGAGGAGGGGAGGAGGGGAGGAGGGGAGAAGGGGAGGAGGGGAGGATGGGAGGAGGGGAGGGGGGGAGGAGGGCAGGGGAGTAGGGATACGGTAGGGGAGGGTATGAGGGTGGAACAGTCAGCCTAGATACTATCACTATACATACAGGTAATATCTCACACTAACATGTTCAATAGCTTATGATGCTGTTTACAAATCCGCCACATCTGGGTTGTCACGTGTCGTCAGAAAATGTTCGAAGTACACCATCTCTTCTCAGGTAAATACTGGAGTGAAGACAATGTCACTTCTCTCAGATCTCTGTCCGTATGAATATTCTGAACGTAGTCCTGGCGCTGGCGCTGGGCGCGGTTACGGATTAGCACCGCGCGTACAGAGCCTGCCCAGCAGTGGGGAAGGTTTATGTATATCACAGACAGTTGGAGGTGTATGCATGCCACGACAGCCGGTCCCGGCATGCACCTCCAGGTAGGGCCGGACCCGGGCTGGGGCCTCTCCAGGCGCGTCCCGGTGTTTGACGCCGACAGGCGGCCATTACTGGCATGGACAGGTGCCGTACTGGCAGCGTGTGACGTGGACAGGCGGGCATTACACCTGTTATGGCGGCACATGGCATGGACAGGTGGCCATTTTATACGTGTAATGGCAGCACATGACATGGACAGGCAGCCATTACATGTGTAATGGTGGCACATGATGTAGACAGGCGGCCATTACATGTGTAATGGCAGCGCATGACCTGGACAGGTGGCCATTACATGTGTAATGGTGGCGTGTGACTTGGACAGGCGGCCATTACACATGTAAGGGTGGCATGTGCTGTGGACAGGCGGCCATTACACATGTAAGAGCGGCACATGACTTGGACAGGCAGCCATTTTATATGTGTAATGGCAGCACGTGGCCTGGACAGGTGGCCACTACACGTGTAGGGGCGGCGCATGACGTGGACAGGCGGTCATTACACATGTAAGCATGGCGTGTGGCATGGACAGGTGGCCATTACACATGTAAGGGCAGTGCATGGTGTGGACAGGCGGCCATTTTACACGTGGCTCGCCGTAGCGTCCACATAGTACACGTACTCCCTGTCCTCGTCGCTGCACTCTGACTCGCTCTCCGCCACGTAGCTGCTGCGCCGCCCCACCACCCGGGCGTTGTTCTTGTTGTTGCGGCCGTTGCCATGGGGATGGCGCCGGCCGCTGTTGCCATAGCCGCCGCTGACGCTGGCGCTGGTACCGGAGCTGGGGGGCGCGGAGAGCTGGTTCAACGGGGTCCGTGAGGGTATCGGCGGCGGGCCGTGCTTCGTTGGGCGGCCGGCCGGCGGGCTGAACACGACGGGTCGCTTCAGCCGGCCCTGGGGAGAGGGGGAACCAGGATGGTTGAGGTTGTTAGATGGGTAATCTCGGCACTTGTTATGGCGGTGGGCGCCGCCATCTTGTCTCGCTAGGTTCTGCTGCGCGTGCGCAGACTGCATTTGAACGACGCCGTGCAGCCTCGCCTTGAAACTGCCCCTTCCGGCTGCGTCTGGTTGCGTCGGCGGCCGTAGGATAACGCCATCTGGTGAGAGGAGAAAGCAACTGTCATTAGCATAATGCGCCAGAGTAGATTATACAACAACAGAGGGATATAATAGATTCAGTGACGGCACTCAACGAAGTGAGTTGGGGGTTATTATTGTGTCAGTGAAACTGAAAGGTCAGCTATTGACTAGATGGAGTCCGTTCACACGTGAATAGCCACCAGGATGTGCAATTAATGGTTGGTTGGTTGTTGGAGTTTTACGTCCTGGAAACATCTAAGATCCTATCAGGACGGCAATTTAATGTATCCACACAGAGTGCTGGTCGCCGCCAGCCCCCGTGTCAACATAGCTGGAAAAACAATTAGGGGCCTTCAGGAGGCTCTTTGTAGGGCTGCCTGGAGACGGCGGCCATTGTCAGGGGGAATGGGGGGGGGGGGGGGGGGGGGATGACTCAGCTGTTTGTACAGGTAAGCCGCGCAGAAAATCCTCGCCTGCAGGGATGCTGAGGGTTGACAGTGCACAGGTGGCAGTGTGGCCGGGAACAAACTGCACGCGGGGAAGTAAAGATTAAGAACACTTCACTTCTACATTTATCAAATCGCATATATTAAAAATAATATGCAGGGCCTACTAATTATCCCCGATTTAAGAGCAAAGTTAATTATGTTAACAATAGTTTTAATTGTCAGTTGATTCAATATAAATACCTCAGTAAAACCTCTCTAACCGACCACCTCCACAGATCGACCACACCCCTATATCGATCGCTTTATTTGGGTCCCAAATAATCACCCATATAATACCATTGTAACGATTTAAAAAAACCTCCCTAAACCTCCCACCTCCCTTAATGGACCATTTAAAATCGGTCCGATGGTCGGTCGATTTAGATAGGTTTTACTGTAGTGAAATATGTTGTGATCAGGCTGGGTGGGGAATTGGGGTGGGGGGTCGGGGTGGGGGGGGCACTACAATTTAAGGCGAGATGTCTTGGCGCTAGCTTTATTACACGTGTGCGCTGTGCTACTGCACTTTGCGAATGTCCTAAATGTAGGTTTAAATAGAAGTGGGCATAGACCCTATAGACTGTTAGTGTTAGTGCTGTTGGAATTTGCTGCTTTGTGAATTACCGGATACTGGCATATAGTTTATTTGGGTATATCTAAAGACTCTACAAGCAAGCAACCAGAAATTCAGATAATCCCCATAAGCATCTACTAGTACTACTACTACTCCCCACTCCTCTATTTATAGAAGCAGCTATTTCTGCGGCCGTGACTACAATGTTATTCTACAAGATTACCAGATGTAAAGGGTTGTGGGTTTGGCGGCTGCAATTATGCGCGGGTTTGTCGGGCCGGAGATCCGGTGGAGCCCGGCCCCCAACACGCCACCCCGGGCCGTCAACACTCTGCACCCGCCCATCTGCAGGCGGCCACCCGGGGCAGAGCGACGGAACCCGTACGACGAAACCCGTGCGACGAAGCCCCTGCGACGGAACCCCTGCGACGGAACCCATGCGACGGAACCCATGCGACGAAGCCCCTGCGACGGAACCCATGCGACGAACCCATGCGACGGAACCCCAGTGACGGAACCCCTGCGACGGAACCCCAGTGACGGAACCCAGCCACCGAACCCGACCATTGACGCTGGCCACTGAACACGGCCACTGAACCCAGCAAATGGACCCAGCCATTGAACCTGGTCACTGAACCCGGCCACCAAACCCGGCCACCAAACCCAATGTGGCGGTTTCAGCTCACTGTCAGTTTCAGCCATGCGCATAGACTCAAACTCAAGGCATTGTCAATAATCGTGAGTCACTAACCTTATAAATTTAATAGAATGTTTTAGGAAAAGATGTTTTCTATATGTGTACCAAGCGGTTTGTTTCTAGGTGGTGTGGTTTTAGAGATATTTAACCTTTCCTGGATTTTCTGTATGAAGATTGCTCACGACCATTGACAATGCCTTGAGTTTGAGTCTATGCGCACGGCTGAAACTGGCGCATGGCTGAAACCGCCACACCGGCCACCAAACCCGGCTACTGAACCCGGCCACCAAACCCTGTCACCCAACCCGGCCACCCAACCTGGCCGTTGAACCTGGACAACGAGCCCGACCACGGAGCCCGACCACGGAGCCCGACCACCGAACCAGACCACGGAGCCCGATCACCGAGCCCGACCACGAAGCCCGACCACGGAGCCCGACAACTGAGCCCGACCACTGAGTTCGACCACGGTGCCCGACCACGGAGCCCCACCACTGAGCCCCACCACCGAGCCCCACCATCGAGCCCCACCACAGGCGTGATGACATCGCAGTGTGGACGGGGCGGGCCTACTTGACTACAGTCAGCGCGGTTTGACACGGGGGGAGGGGGGGGGGGGCGGTCACCGCTGTCTGTCAGCGCTTAGTGGCAGCAGATACACAAGGTGGTTAGAGTGGTCGCGTTAAGTACTACCCTACACATTGAAATAGACTGTCGAACGCCGAATGTCGTAGATCGGCTCTGGCTAATGGCGTGGGTGTCGTAATGGGGTTTACTTGTTTGGTGCTGACCTTAGTTTGTTTGTTGGAGTGTTAGGTCCTTGCAACATCTAAGGTCATATCAGGACGGGTTTGGTGCTATCGCTGTGGTTTATTCAAGGTCGGTGTTGAGTTATAGGACCATGTTGTATTCTGATCAGATTGATTGGTTGTTGGAGTTTTACATCTTGGCAACATCTAAGGTCATACAAGAACAGGTACCAACTTGTGACAGTGCACACTCATATTGACTTTATAGTGCTGCCCCACTGGGAAATGAAGTTGCTGGCACCATGACCTGATATCCCACTCAGTCACATTATCCTGACACTGGGATAACCAGTCCTTGCCCTATCATATTAATGCTGAGAGCCAGGCTAGGAAGCGACAAGTATCAATTTTAAAAGTCATTAGTTTGATTCGACCGGGACCGAACTCCTGACCTTCCGCAGGTGAGGCCCGTGCTCTACCGATTAGACCACCGTGACCCGTATTATGATCAGATATATGGTCTATGCGCCAATAAGCACTGTAATATTTATAGGTTTGAAAGAGAGAAATAAAAACAATTCTAAAAAAAACCAATACCCCTTGATAATTGATATTGTGTGTCGCACAGTGTGTTCTTAGCTGAAGAGCCACAATACGGGCTAAACCTGGATACAAGAATCACATCTGACTGCGATACAGAGATGAACCACAAGGCTATGTACAAACAGGCGAAAATGTGTCTCACAGTTGATGGCCTTGGATTGACTCTTGTACCTTTCCTACGTTATGTTGATTAAAATCCATTAGCCACAATCCAAGTGTATATGTTTCCCCTCAACATATACACTCCAGAGTGTTCAAATCACATAATATCAACGCATGTCTACACAAAATCAGTTTGCAATGATACAGTTCATGAAATAAATCCTCCATGTTTGAATGAACTGTTTGTACCACCTGAGTGCCTCACCCAATCAAAATGTACCACCTGACTATATCAGCCAATCAAAATTACCTAGACTGGACTCTATCAAAATGGCTGACATGTGGATATGTCGATCCAGATTTTAAACTTCATGCATCTATGAATATAATTGACTAAACAACTCAAAATTTGCAGGTAAATACATCCAGGTGGGTGAAGAATATATTGTGCTTCTTAGATTGTCAATTTAGGCTCTGATTTCATTTCCACATTTTTTCGCCAGCTTTTATATAGGGTTGGTATACATCCCTGCACTTCAAGTACGGGGTGAATCTTTTATCTAGGCTAAACCCTGCCCCTTTATACTCCCACTAGAAAAACAACTTCACATTTTCAATGCATGATTATATATTTAGGATTCACCTTGACACATATATATATATATATATATATATATATATATATATACACACCGACATATGGAATCAGAGTTCTTCATCAATCAAAATACACCACAATAGTTAGTGGAGGCACTCAATTAAATTAACGAGTTGGAATGTGTTCATAGTTTTAGTCAATTGATTTCTAGAGAATAAAACCCAAACCATTACTGACACAAACTTATGTAAGGATCGGAATTGTAATGGAGTGGCATAAGTTGAAGACAGCTCTAACGCACCCTGTGGTGGCGATCCACTCAGACACCAAGCTCTTTGGTTGAACAAGAAAAACAACAAGTGGAGGGTTTCTGTCAATGTTAGGCCGAGGACGAGGAGATGGTGATTTGCAATTGAGCCGACTACGGCTGCCAAGGACGTGTTTACCCACGTGACACTGGGGTGGGGGTAGGCAGAGGTAGGGGGTCCACAGTGACACCTCAACGAGGGTTACATTAATACCGGTTAGAACGCCTCCTGGTGACACGGGGCTGGATAACGACTGTAAACCGGGCGCGGTGGCCGAATCGGTAGAGCACAGGCCTCCCGTGCGGAAGATCGGGAGTTCACAAGTTTGGTTCCCGGTCGAGTCAAACCGATGACTTAAAAATGTATACTTGTCGCTTCCTAGCCTGGCGCTCAGCATTAATAGGATAGGGCAAGGACTGGTTAGCTCGGTGTCACGATAATGTGACTGAGTTGGATATCGGGTCATGGTGCCGGCGGCCTGATTTCCCAGTGGGGCAGCACTATAAAATCGCCATGAGTGCATACTGTCACAAGTCGGTACCCATTCTGACATGACCTTAGATGTTGCTAGTACCTAACACAACAACAACCAAACAAATTCTGACCCCTCACAGTCATAACATAAGGAGGTGGCAGGGTTAAAACACGACTCCCTAATGACCCCCCCCCCCCCCCCTCCCGTGTTAGGCTGCACTCCAGACCCGGCATCTCTCACTACTCTACAGGGACACGCGTATTAGTATTACGGCGACCAGGTGGGAGGGCCGAATAAGTTGAGCGTCAGTCTCCCGTTTTGGTAGATCGTGGTTGGTTCGAACCCTGGTCGGGTCAAACCAGTGACTTAAAAATTTATACTTGTCGCTTCCTAGCCTGGCGCTCGGCATTAATACTAATATGATCGAACAAGGACTGTTTAGCTCAGAGTCAGGATAATGTAACTGAGTAGGATATTGTGTCATGGTGCTGCTGGCCTGATTTCCCACAGGGCCAGCACTATAAAGTCGCCATGAGTGCGCACTGTGACAAGTCGGTACCCATCCTGATATGACATTAGATGTTGCCAAGATGTAAAACTCCATCAACCAACCGTATTACGGCGTGCATTAATGCATCACACGGCGCCTGCTGCTCTGTCCACGCCGTGTGGTTAAAGTCTTGTCTGACTCTAAAACCAAGGTGGTGAAACCGGAAACTAGAAACTCCCCACCCACCCGACATCTTGGTGCCTGAGTGGATCTCCATCACAGTGTGCGTTGGAGCTGTCTTTTACTTATGCCACCCATTACAATACACGATGTTCACACGCATGCGCTGTGGTAACGGTCCCACAACCATAGTGTTCATCGTCGCCGTCAGATGTCACATGCGTTGTGGATATTGTGTATTAATAATAATAGTGACTGACTAGTTTGGTACCCTCCTAAAATTGTCAAAAGGGTCCAAACATGAACATTTTATTTTTCTTGGAAGCTCCAATGATACGAAAGCAATATACTTTTGGAATTTTCAAAATATCCCAAAATTTGATTGACATACATGCATTTGAAAGTTAGTAATTTCCATAGCTTTTGTATGTGCTGTGGCAATGGTCACACAACCGTAGTGTTCGTCATCGCAGTCAGATGTTGCATGCATTGTGGATATTGTCTATTCCGATCCACAATTGAATAATTAAATAATTGATGGAACATCCTTATTTATAACAAGGACATTCTACCAAAGATTCACACACAATAAAACCCATTAATAGAAAAAACCCGAGTAGAGCAATTAATTTTTAAACTACAAACAATGGCAAAATCGAGCTGTTCTGGGAGAGTTTGTGAGACGGACTACGCATTTGCACTCGCCACTCGCCATGTGGTCTGAGTTTGAGGCTGATACCTCTCACTGCTGCCAGGTGGCGCGGTGGTCAAACACTGAGGCCGGATGGTCAACACGGAGACAAACACTGGACAAGCGCGCCCCCTGGTGACTGCGTGGGAAGGTGAGACACGGCCACATTTAGACTAATGAGTCGCCGATCAATATTGACACATTATGGCTAAGTGAAGCTGTTTTCATATTAACTCGAAGCACACCATGTCAGCTTAATGGTTACTTTAGAATTACAGCAGTGGAATAAGACAGAGTAGGACACTAAAATGTTTCTCAGAAACCAGAACCAAACATGCACACACTTATAAAGTTATATATATATATATATATTATGTATTTATAATATAATTATGTATACTGGTCAACATCCGGGGGAGGTGAGGTGGTCGAGATGACGCCAAAGGTAAAGTGTCGTATCTTACTGAGGATAACGATAGCAATAATGATAAGTAATATTCCCTTACGTATCTTTATACTCGCATAATACCTTATACATCACATATAACCATGTGTAACTAGAGTAAAACCTCTCTAACCGACCACCTCCACAGATGGACCACTCCTCTATATCGTTCCCAAATGATAGCCCGTACAATACCATTGTAACAATAAAAAAAACTTTCTAAATTGACCACTCCCCTAAATGTACCATTTAAAGTCGGTCCCATGGTCGGTCGATTTAGAGAGGTTTTACTCTAGTATCATTATATATATATAATATAAAATAATAATTCGGCATTTTGTCTTTCATATTTGGCTATTTCGGGAGTCTTTTTGTTATGAAAGAAAGCATTGGGTGGGGGGGGGGGGTGTCTGTGTTAAATTGTGGAATTTTTTAGTAGTTTTACACCCCAGTCCGCACCGACCGATGGTCAGCACCAGGGATCACGGTAAACTCCAAGAGACGCGACCACCTAGCGGAGAAAGGGGGTGGTATTACAAGCAGTGTTTGGTTCTGTGTGAGGTGACGGTGAATAATTAAAAGCCGAGGTAGGGTGACAGGACTGTCCTAAATCATTCTGATGCCGGTGTCACGGCCACAACGAAGCAGTGTTCCCACACATAGCTTGTGTCCGTAATAATAATAGTGATAATAATATGGCAGTAATAGTAATACAGTATAACCCTGTTAAACCAAACTTAAAGGGACCTTTGAAATTTGTTTGGATTAACCGATCATTGGTTTAATCAATCTTTGGTTTCGACTTTGACTTTGAGTAAGCATGTATTGCACATATAATATGCAATGTATGTGGACACTTTGCTTATTGTTTTTTTAATATATATACAGCATAACCCTGTTAAACCAAGCTCAGTTAAACCAAATGATCGGTTAATTCAAACTTTTTTCGGCGGCCCGGCAAAATACTACCATTTATCATATAACAAATTCGGTGGGGTCTCAGATGACCTTATAACCACATGAAAGTTTGGTTTAACCATACCAGAGTGGCTTGGGGTCCGACAATTTTGTTTGGATTAACCAACTTTGGGTTAACCAAATTTTATATGATAAATGGTAGTATTTTGCCTGGCCACCGAAAAAAGTTTGGATTAACCGATCGTTTGGTTTAACCAAGGTTGGTTTAACGGGGTTATACTGTAAATCTAATAGTAATAATTTTAAGCGGGAGAAAAGAAACTAATTAGCCATGATGCGATTGTCTTGTAGCATTTAAATTAGATAAATATATGCAGTTTTTGATAATAAGAATTGGTGACCAAATGTGTGAATTTAACAAAAGAATAATTGAATGAAATAAAACATGAAATATGATGCTGGAAATGAAGATAATAATTGAAAATGAAAAATGCAATTGAAAGCAAAAATGAAATTGGAAAATGAAACTAAAATCGAAAATGAAATGAATTAAAAGAAATGGAAATGAAATACCATATTATTAGATTAAAATCGAAAAGAAAGATGGATTTTAATTTTTTTTAAATTGAAAATGAAATTGAAAATGAAAATAAAAATGAAATCATGGATTGGAAGGCGAGGTGACTAAAGCTGAGATAACTTCTACGCGGTATGCGGTATGCGGCATGCGGTATGCGGTATGCGAATTGGAAGATTCCTTCTACGCGGCATGCGGAATGCGGCATGCGGCACACGACCTGCTATATTTAAAAAATATAAATAAACAAGTATACTCCATACTGCACTGTATATGGCCTAATATGGCATTTATATCTATGTAACTTTTGGTACGTCACATGGAGGTTCCTACCTATATAATTACCAAATTATAGATAAGTATTCATATTTTTGTAGCTCTGGTAGCATTTTTACCAACCCGAACCCCCACCACCACCACTACCATATGTTTCCCCTCAGCACCCTTGTGCGTGACCGTTCCGTAATGCTCAGTCGCCTCTCCTCGTGTTAAACTAATGGACAAATCAGACTCAGGTTTCTATTCGCACCCCCCTTGTCGCATGCCGCATGCCGCACCGATCGGAAAAACGCATTCGCATACCGCGTGTAAGGGTTGTAGTCCATTGACTTCAAGGCGTTTCGATTTTTTGCGGCATTCGCATTCGCATACCGCATACCGCATACCGCATACCGCGTGTAAGGAATCCTAGCTTTAGTCCCGTGTGTTCACACATTGTCGATACTACTCACACTAGTCACAGACATTGAGACAAGGCCGGTCACTGGGTGCTCTTACTAGTCTTAGAACCTGTGGTCGTGCTAATGACACAAGTTTGTGGCGGCCTGTTGCTAGGGCTCGCCACGTTTACTGTCAGTTTGGCGCTGTTGGTGGGAGGTGCCTACCTTTATTGGGGTGGGCGTGGTCAGCGTCCACTGCTACTCGGTGGTCGGTGGTGTCCTCATTGCTGCCCCGCCCACTGTCAGTCACTGACAGGGCAGCCGAGTTGGTGCTGTCGGAGTCCGCCTCCATGCTCTGACAGTGCTGTCAACAAACAGGAGAAGGTCAATATGCTGCACTGTCAACTGTCACATACTGTAGTGCTAAGTCCCCACACCGTGCAGACAGACGCGCTAGGTCCAAGCAAAGGGTGAGTTCGCAGCGTGGTGTTGAAAATGTCTCTTCTAATAAATGATTATTCCCAGAATTTGGAAAATGGCTAAGTGTGAGATCAATGATGTCTCTTACCAAACAATTGTCGGCGCTGCATACAGTGAATGAAGAGAAAGCATGACATGGTTTAGTGCTTATGTTCGTCTAATCGGCATTTCTACTACCTACAGTATTACCGAGCATGTTTAAAAAAATAAAACTATCAAACCTTTTAGTACAGCGTTATTCATTGCATACAAGAATTACTCGGGAAACAAACACCATACATGTTGAGGTGGAAGTAGTTATTTATATTTATATTAGACATGGCAACACACAGAGAAAAAATACAAAAAGTAAAGCTTGTTTTATTTAACGCCGCATCTAGAGGACATTGATTTTCATCATCGGCTATTGGACGTCAAACATATGGTCATTCTGATATATTTCTTGGGAGGAAACATGCTGCCGCCACATAGACTAGTCTTTCGGATAAGCAGCAAGGGGTCTTTTATATGCCCTTTCCCACAGACATGACAGGACATGCCACATCCTTTGATGAACCAGTTGTGGACCACTGGTTGGAACGGAAAATAACCCAAACTGCAAATGGGTCCACTGAGAAAGATCGATAGGATGATCGACACCTTCACAGGTGGACACTCTACCACCTCAGCTACGTCCCGCTCCCCAGAGGAAAAGTCACATGGTTAGTTAACACCGAAAACATCAACACGTGACATAAATAATAAAATGTGTCACTGAAGGTGGTAATGTATGTTTTACAGCTAGGCATATTGTAAGCTGCTGTCGTTAACAGTTCAAAGTAACAGTTCAAACCGAATGTACTCGTAGTAAACAAGCACACGTGTGTGGTTGGTTATCTGGTGCTTATTTAACGGCCATCTCACCTGTAGGTCCTCTGGGCTGGCGTCTATGGACGAGTCAATGTGTTGGTGGGGGTGACCAGGCCGGGGATGGTTCAGTGCCAGTTGGTGCACGGCCGGGTAGTATGGTGCCTTGCCGGCCCGGGAGCCCGCCCCGCTGCGCCCCGCCCCCGGCGCACCGCCGCCCGCCCCCGGCGCACTGCCCCCTGCCCCCGGCGCACCGCCGCTCGCAGTCCGGGGCTGCTGCGAACACTGCAATAAGAGAGAGGGACTGGTTAGAGAGCAAATAAGAACATGAGACAGCCACGACGGCCACCTGTACAACTAAGTAACCATGGCAACCAAAACGGAGCGCGAGGTTTCAGGTGATGGGATCTAGACAGCTTTTTTTGGTGTATGATGGGATCTAGACAGCTTTTTTTGGGTGTAAACCAGTAAAGCTGATGAAAGTACCGAAGCACTTATGTTAGTAAAGCTGCCTAGTCCAATAAAAGCATCACATTTTCTAAACCGACGCGCTTATCTAGATTTGATCCTACAAATCCAAGTGATATACCGGTGCATTTATTATGCGTGTGTTGCTTTATGGAAGGGGCTACTAAGTCAATTTAATGGACCATGTGTCCATAGGCCGACGGGGGGTCAGAGTTTTTGAGAAGCACGCCAAAATTAATTTGGAATGTTTATAATTCAAATATCTCCTAAATTAGCCATTTAAAATCAAAGTTACTTCAAAATAAGATAACGGAGATTATAAGAATGCACCTACTAGTACTACTAATAGTTATTTAAAACAATGACAGAAACTAATCAAAGCCATCAGACTAATCAACTTCAACTCAATTTGATCCTTTGTTTGTTTGTTGTTGTTTTACCTCCTAGCAACATCTAAGGTCATATCAGGACAGGTACCGAGTGGTGACAGTGCGCACTCCTGACGACTTTATAGTGCTGCCCCACTGGGAAATCAGGTCACCGGCACCATGACCTGATATCCCACTCAGTCACATTATCCTGACATTCAGCGAACCAGTCCTTGTGCTATCCTAGTAATGCCGACCGCCAGGCTAGGAAGCAACAACTCTAAATTATTACGTTATTAGTTTGACTCGACCAGGATTCAAACGCACAAACTCATGGGTTTGGATCCCCCGATCTCCCAAAACAGGGGACGGACGCTCAACTCATTCGGCCACCCTGTCTGGTTAAATTTGATCCTACTTAGACACTGGTGCACTCATTAAACTAATTCAAACAAAAAATCAAATAGAATATATAGTTCCCAACCTAATACATTAAATTATATCTATGGAATATGTAGAAACCTAAAACCATCACACTATGAAACTCTAACTGTCCCGTGAATAAAAGCTGGCAAACAGTCTGTGTGCATTTAATAGGATCTGCCTCGTACAGTAACATAAAGATGTCCACAGGTGGCGCTAGTGGTAGTGAGTGACCTTCGAACACTTTAAGTGCGGTCTCATAAAGCTGGTTCACAAGCCTGTAGTAGTTATACCCACAGACGGGAGTACATAAGCTATATAAGTATATATATGCGACATAATGTTTTATGTGAATATATACAAAACAAGCAGTGTCTGCCGTCGCAAGCTACATATATCACCCCATGTATTACGCACACTCAATGCACCTGTCATAGTTCCCAGTTCTGCCACGGGTGTCGCCAGTCGCCCGTGGGAAACCTACACCCCCCCCCCCCCTTTTTGGCGATAGGTGCTCACGGGAAGAAGGGTGTTTTTTGTTACCACGACATATTTCAAATTTGTGGATGTTTATCCATGGACTCCCCTGCAACCTGGGTTTCTACGTATTTGCAAAAGTTTTCACATCAATGTGATTCACGAAAAGTCAATTACACTGTGCCGACGAGGAAGTATTAGGTGAGGGTGACCATGTGATAAAACACGACGTCTGCTATTCGCCGATTGCAACCCCTTTTCACGATTCAAATGTAGCTTTTTTTTGTGTGTGTAAACATTCACCAAAGCGTTCGACCAGACGCGATGGCCGAATCTGTAGAGCGTGAGCTGCGCGTGCGGGAGATCAAGAATTCAGTTCCCGGTCGAATTAAACCAATGACTTATACAATTTATACTTGTCATTTCATAGCTTGGCGCTAAGCATTAATAGGATAGGGCAAGGGCTGGTTGGCTCAGTGTCAGGATAATGTGACTAAGTGGGATATCGGGTCATGGCACCCATGGCCTAGTCTCCCAGTGGTGCAACACTATAGAGTCACCATGAAAGTGCACTGTTACAAGTCGGTATCCATCCTGATATTACCTTAGATGTTACCAGGATGTAAAACTCCAACAACCAACCAACCGAGTCCACCTTGTCCCGCTATTTGTGCAGCTTCTTTCAGTCGGCCACAGCGGCGTCTGGTGGCGGGCGGTGAGCATGTCAGGACGCCATGTTGACATCCTGTCGCTGGGAAGGAAGCACTAATTGGGGGACCGCAGACTGGGCGTGAAACAGCCGTCCTGAACGCGGGAATAGTCACGTGTGGTTGGTTGGTTGTTGGAGTTTTACACCCTGGCAACATCTAAGGTCATATCAGGACTGGGAACCGACTTGTGACAGTGCACACTCATGGTGACTTTATAGTGCTGCCCCACTGGGAAATCATGCCACTGGCACCATGACCCGATATCCCAATCAATCCCATTATCCTGACACTGAGCTAAACAGTCCTTGTCCGATCCTATTAATGCCGAGCACTAGGCTAGGAAGCAACAAGTATCAATTTTATAAGTCATTGGTTTGACGTGTGTGTGTGTGTGTGGGGGGGGGGGTCGGGGTGCTCGGTCAGACCGGTTACACCCCCATCATACCAAACTAGTTCTCAAAACGTCCAACAACGCTCTAAACCGGGCTGTGGTCGGGGTAGAATATAGCTGCAAGAAAATTGTGGGCATGCTCAAAGTTCTGGAGCACCATTCCTTTCTAGCCCGTCCATTCTGTTCGTAAAAAGACCTTAAAAGGTTTCTACTATGTCCATTCCATTCGCACACAGTTTGAGTCTGTTCAGCAACATTTTCAAGAACATAGTTTGGTGTGATGGGCGTATTAGCAGCTGCACATATTGGCGACACAAACATTGGAGCCGTTCACAGATTGGCAGGTTTTACTTTAAGTCTGTGATTTATGTGTGAGCTCTGTGAGGTGAATCAGCAACACTATAACCACCATTACCTCAAATCCCAAAACCCCACACTCCCTTGTTTCACACCCATTCCCAAAATATACCCACATCGAGCAGTGCTAAAACCTGGTTCTCAATCCCTCCCTTCACACCATCCACCACCCACATCACGCCCCACATAGCCCACTGATCACCCCTCCACACACACACACGCACATATATCACACCCCACATCACTCCCAACACACGCGCATCACCCATACACACTACCCACACATCACACCACTCATAATATGCACATCAGCCTCCCACACCCACACCCACACACCACCCATATGACACACCCACCCACATCACCCACATCACCCACATCACCCACATCACCCACATCACCCACATCGCCAACACCAGTCACCCACCCACCCCACCCCACCATCCACTCACCCGCCCCACCCCACCCATACACTCACCACCCACCCATCCCATACACTCACCACCCTCACCCACCCTACCTACCCACCCATACACTCACCACCCTCACCCACCCACCCCACCATATACTCACCACCTTCACCCGCCCCACCCATCCCATACACTCGCCACCCTCACCCACCCTACCTACCCACCCATACACTCACCACCCTCACCCACCCACCCCACCCCACCATATACTCATCCATCTTGACCCCGCCCCACCCCACCCAACACTCACCACCCAACCATCCCATACACTCGCCACCCTCACCCACCCAACCACCCTCACCTACCCACCCCACACACCCACCACCCATACACTCACCACCCTCACCCACCCACCCCCACCCCACCATACACTCACCACCTTCCACCCGCCCCACCCCACCCATACACTCACCACCCACCCATCCCATCCTCTCACACCACCCAACCAACCACCCTCACCTACCCACCCACCAACCCACCCCATACACTCACCATCCTCACCCACTCACTCACTCACCACCCACCTCACCCACCCACCCACCCACCCATACACTCACCCCCTCCCACCCATACACTCACCACGCTCACCCACCTCACATCCCACACCCACTCATGCCGACTTCTCAAATTAAGTGCCCCCCACATAGACACCACATAGTGTGAGGGTGACCAGGTTCCTAAATGCCCCTCACCCATACCGCAATCTATACTCCACTCACATCCAGGCGCCCTCCACCCCCACCCGCCACCCCCCGACCCCCGCATCCTTACGGCGGAGGGCGTGTCTTTTCGGCGCACCTGACAATGATCGGGCGGGCGGTCCATACAGACCAGGCGGGCAGACACAGGCGAGGCGCTGCATTCACATTCCCGGGGTGTGACAGTGACTGTGACAGTGACAGTGACAGAGTGTCGAGGGGAGTGCTATCACTATCAGAGTGGCCGGGTGGTACCGAGGGGGGTCCGGCAGGGTAAGAGTCTGTCATCGGGCTGTCAATTGCCGCTTTCACTCGGACACCTTTTTGACGCGGGTCCCTTTTGGTGAGACAGTCGCGATGGGACTCAGACTGCTCGAGCACTTGGCTACATATGGCCAATTTCACTGGCGCTCTTATGTCTGTGTGTGTGTGCTGTGAGCAGCAAGTGGCCGGGGTTAACCACTACTCTACTTCACTCTCTGCTGCAGTCACCACGCCACCAGTCACCGGCTTCAGGTACATAGAGTGTGTCCTATTACACTCGGTCTAGTTATCGGGGCGTTCGAACTCTGTAAGACTAAGTGTGTTTGTGTTTATTGTTGTTTTACGTCCTAACAACATCTATGATCATATCAGGTTGGATCTAAGTCTGGTACACACCTCCCGTATAAAACCTAAAACTGCCCGTTTCACGACTAAGTTTGAGTTTTAGTCAGTTTCAGTCTTTAGGTTTGTGACCCCTTAACACACCTGAGCCTTCCGATTCGCGACTTAAAACTCAGTTTTAGGGCTTAAGACTGGAATCCTATGAGATTCAAAAAATGAATCGGGCAGTTTTAGCCGGGAAACGGGATGGGTCGGGTTGTGTCGGGTCGCGTCGGGCAGTCAGTTTTAGCGCGTGAATCGTATACGGGAGGTGTGTACCACTACCAGGCTTAAGAGTTCCTACCAGTGGAGATACATTATATTATTATTAAAGTTGCATAGCCCGACGGTTTTGAGAGTCTGTCATTTTTCTGAGATAAATATATTAAATTGATTGTTATAACCTACCTTACATTAGTTTCAAATACTGTTTATTTTACATAGCTAAGTTTTGAAATATTTGAAGTACAAACATGTCAAATTAGTTTTGGCAAGCATGCCAAAACTTAGATAAAAGATTCACCCTGTACTTGTAGTACACGGGTGAACAACAACGTAGTGTAAATATGGGCGAAAATAGCTTTAGTATGGAAGAGGAAGTAGAATGCCTGCCTCCAGTATCAAATGGGTACTTATATCGGCACAGAGTTGGTGAAAGTGGGAGAATGCAAAAAGACAAGATGGCAGCCATAGAACCCCATCGATTTCACTTTTAAATCTTATTAAACTAGATGTTTTATTATATTTTTCAACTCAAAGGTAGCGGGTAAATATAAAAACATATATAAAGAATATATTTTGCTTCTTAAATTAAGACATTATTCACTCAATTAATTTCTCCAGCATGTCAAAATTCTTCGCCAGCTTTTCTAATGGGTTGGTTTTCACCCCTGTACTGTCAGTATGGGGTGAATATTTATCTAGCCAAAACTCTGACACCATAGAGGTTAGCAGTAACAGGTTCTAATAAACTGTCTCAGTATTCCCTTATATGTGGCAAGACATGCTGAATAAGTGCATTAGTATCTAAGTTAAATATGTACAAGCAATTCTCGATAATTGCTTTGGTTTTGAAAATTTGATGATTCATCGGACTGTGCAGCTTTAATAATAGATCAGTTCTGTTGTAATCACACCTTATATCATGTAATGGAATTTGGAATATAGGTCTACTTGATTGAGCACACACACATGTGGAATTAGTGAGAATTAAAATTACCTTCTTGTACAAATCTTTTATTTTAATTAAAATTGTGGATTGGCGTTTACAGGGTTTTATATGTTAATCTATAAATACTGGAGCATACTAAGTACCCAACGTGGACGTGTTCAAAGTGCCCCGTTGCCCCGTGTGCAAGGCGCGCCTCCATTCCACAGGCCTGTCAGGCACGGCAGGGCGTATTCGTTTAATCAACTCGGGTCACCCGAGTCACTTTTTGGCGCATGCGCACATCCTACAGACTCAGGTCGAATAATCGAATACGCTTCTCCACGCTTGGGGTGGAAAAAATGGTGGCTTAATCCAAAACTGTTGTTGTTTAATAATAATAACTGATATTACTACAGCAAAATAGGATTTTAAGTATTTTATGATTGCATAGTTTAGTTATATTTCCATATAATTAATCTGGGTTCTTAAAAAAAAGCAAGCATTAAAACAACACGTAGGACTTGTACTGGTAGCTGTTATACTACAGGTACCAGCACAAATGTGACGTCATCGCTCCTAGCCAACCCCAGCCAAGAGGTGGGATACTGGGGTCGGGACTTTTTGCACACGGCACGTGTATTTGTCGACTCCACTCGCGGTGTTCGATTTGAAATTCTAGCAACTCGGGTGACCCGAGTAGCCCGGGTCGTGTTAATCGAATACGGCCGCAGTGTGCTGACACATGTATAACCACGTCTGTGTGTGCTACTCTCAGGTCACGTCAAGCCGAGATGCCGCCACCTCAAGCTGCACGGCGGAGTCCTGATGGCAATTCGATACGCATGCGCCGAATGAGTGTTATACCCCCATGTTCCGACGTGGTTCCGTTATGAATATGATGTTACGATGGCTGGGGGTTCGAATCCAAGTTTAGTCAAACCAATGACTTAAAAATTGATAATTGTCGTTACCTAGCATGGCGCTTGTATGCGGGTAATGTAGTACCTATCTGCTAAAATACCTCAGGGAGTTTGACGCCCCTGCTTTGCAAAGTTATAAACCACTGCCTTGTGGTGTATAGGTTCCTGATAGAACCAAAGGCTAAGGGAGCAAACCCTAACAGAAAACCATGCTTCCATGGCAGCGTTAAGGGCGGTTATGAAGGGAACTCCCCAACATCTCCCGGCCAGCTACTGCAGGGACAAATAGTTAGCGCCTGTCTTGACATGTTCTTGCCGGTGTGAGACCTCTATTTGCTCCCTGAGAGAGTGCTGCTAGTAACTTGCAAAAGCCAGCAGCACTTCCAACACTTTGCAAGCAGCTTTTATGAAATGCCCAACCACACGTTATAGCGGCGGTTAAGAAATAAAAGCAGTCTTTGTCGCATTGCGACCGACAGCATGATGATGATGAGCATGGCGCTTGACATTGCTAGGATAGGGCGAGGACTGGTGAGCTCAGTATCAGGATAATGGGGCTGAGTGGGGAATTGGGTAATCGTGCTGGTGGCCTGGTCTCCCAGTGAAGCAGCACTATGAAGTCACAATGAGTGCACACTGTGACAAGTCGGTACGGTCCTGATATCACCATAGATGTTGCCCTGACGTAAAGCTTCACCCAACAAGTATAAACGTATTCTCGATTCTCGATTTTAGATTTTAATCCTAGATTTAAATCTAGAATCTAGAATCTAGATTTGAATCCTAGATTTTAATCTAGAATCTAGAATCTAGATTTGAACCCTAGATAGCTGCGCACACTTGCCTGTCAATGCGTTTACGCAGGCCTAGTTTAGAGTCACTGACATTTACTCTTCTTGTTTACCAGGGGTTTCTCACGCTTCATACTAGCAACTACCTAGAATGCACCAGCCTCCTATTCAAACACCTGGCACAACCTCCCGCCCCTGCCACACCCACCCGTAATGTTAATCCACCCACCCCACTCTTAAAACACCCCTCTCCCACACACCCAGACCCACGAAGCACCCCCCCCCCCCCCCACTATCACCACCGACCTAGGGTGTGAATGGAGGGGAGTGGGGGGTCCGCCATTTTGTGTCTCGTTAAGTCACGGTGTTGTGGTCGTTCAACTGTAGGCCGTGTGGGGGACATTGGTTGGTTGTTGGAGTTTTGCGTCCTGGCAACATCTAAGGTTATATCAGGACGGGCGGTTTGGGACGACGTGATAAAAAACACTGCGCATCTCACTGTGGACTAACCCCCCACACTGCCACCTTCTACAAGTGTTGCGGGTGTTCTGCTGAAGCCTCTCCAGGCACTGACTTGTGGTTGAGTCTGACAACCCCCGTCCACCAGATAGGGTTATTCACCGGGCGTTGGGTTCGCCTGTCTTCACAGAATCAATGTTCCAAAGGTTCAACCTTTAACCTTTAACAGCCCGGAGATCTCATAATCCAGAACAACCACCACCACAACCATTCCCCCATCCCCACCCACCCCGATCCACCCACCCCCACATCCACGGCGCGCCGCCTGGCGGTGGCTTCATGCGGGACCTCTAGCTGCACCGGACCGCCAGTCGCCACGTCCGGCCGTACATTGTAATTAACCCTCTACTACTCGTACTACTCGTACTACTACTAGGGTCTAGCTGACTCAATTATGTCAGTTGATCTATTCTGCACGATGCACTGAGATGCTTGTTATTAACCCTCTACTACTCGTATTACTACTAGGGTCTAGGTGACTCAATTATGTCAGTTAATCTATTCTGCACGATGCACTGAGATGCTTGTTGTTAACCCGTACTACTCGTACTACTACTACGTGTACTACTAGTACTATTAGGGTCTAGGTGACTCAATTATGTCAGTTGATCTCTTATGCGCGATGCACCGACATGCTTGTTATTAACTCTCTACTACTCGTATTACAACCAGGGTCTGACTCAATTATGTCAGTTGATCTATTCCGTGCGACGCTAAAATGTAGTGTACAATATGGGCTTTAGCAACCAATGGGAATATAGCCACGCCGGTATCAAAATGAGGCTGCATTCATTGATATAAGCAATGTTGGAGTACTCCATGGTTCTGAAAACATGTAAGTTTGTCTGATTTTTGGTGCTGGTCAACGGCTTCCAGAATGACGGTTGTTACCACACCCAGTGGGGAAGGCGGGTGACCAGGATGTTTGTTAATACTACACCCAGTGGGGAATGCGGGTGACCAGGATGTTTGTTAATACTACTACCACACCCGGTGGGGAATGCGGGTGACCAGGATGTTTGTTAATAGTACTACCACACCCGGTGGGGAATGCAGGTGACCAGGATGTTTGTTAATAGTAATACCACACCCGGTGGGGAATGCGGGTGACCAGGATGTTTGTTAATAGTAATACCACACCCGGTGGGGAATGCGGGTGACCAGGATGTTTGTTAATAGTAATACCACACCCAGTGGGGAATGCGGGTGACCAGGATGTTTGCTAATAGTACTAACACACCCGGTGGGGAATGCGGGTGACCAGGATGTTTGTTAATAGTAATACCACACCCGGTGGGGAATGCGGGTGACTAGGATGGTAGTTGTTACTAATAGTAATACTACATCCAGCAGGGAAGATGGGTGACCAGGACACTGTTGATACTACACCCAGCAGGGAAGGCAGATGACCAGGATGGCTGTTGTTACCTGTACTACACTCGGCGGGGAAGGCGAGTGACCAGGATGGTGGTCGTTACTAAGACTACATCCAGCAGGGAAGGCAGGTAACCAGGATGGCGGTTGTTAATACACTCAGCCCAGGAAAGGCTGTTGTTACTACACCCAACAGGGAAGGCGGGTAACCAGGATGGAGTGGTCACCAGGCCGACAAATAGAGGGTGCTTCTCTGAAATGATCTGCACCCGACGTGTCGCAGCGAGGCTGTGGTTGTGCGCATGTGTCTAACCCTTTAGGGTCCGGGCTGTGCCTTCCGCCCCTGTCCACCCGGCTCCTTGCTCCGGCGCCCCGCCACACCGGCCGTGCCCCGCCGTCTGCCCGCCTCCCTTCTGACTGTGGGGAGGCGGGGGGAAGGGGGGTCGCTGTCATGTTTTGCGCACAGCATATTGAGTATTGAGTATCGACGAACACAATACTCGACCCAATACCCCGCCATTGTGCATGGCAACATGTTTTTAAAACTATCAACATATGCGCGCACATCTATAGAATAGATAAGCTTACTCCTGTACTCCGACACTTAGTGAATGAGGCAGCTATGAACAAAACACCCTACTACTAGTGGGCTGGTGATGAATGGGTGGCACACCTCCACAACCGGAAGTACGGGGTCGATAGGCCGCTTGTTGTACAGCGAGACGCTTGGGAACCAGCGGGGGTTAAGTAGGGGGGGGGGGGTATAGTACATCACTTAATGGATGGTGGGTGGTGTAGAGTAATCGCTGGCTGTTGTTTGTACTTACATAATAACCAACGCCAGCAACTGTCCTATCACCTTGTATTGTTGAATAACGCATGCGCATTAAACCGCAGTGACGCAGGTCATGGCCGTGCATGCTGGATGTCACTGCCCGACTTCTGCAGCAGGGAATTGACAACAATCTGAGTTGTGAGCTGTGAGTCTGTCCACCAACTGATCACTTCACCGACGCGACCGCCAATGGAAGGTAACCATGCCAAAATTAGCCAGATAGCACATCACATAACTATATACAAACCTATGATATGTAAATAGGAGTAGGCTAGTCTACTAGTAAGAGTAGAAACAAAAAAATATATATATATGCCAAGAAAATCGAAAAAAACTAAAGGCCCTGTCACACTAGGATGTACGTCGTCAGCGCGTGCTCAATGTTTGAAGATTTGGCAGTATGTCGGCATTCGTCAAACTTTTCAGCGGTGGGGGGTAAAAATGGGCGTATACACAATGTACACACAACCTACGTAACATATGCATAACGTATCTCTGACGGATTGCTAGAGTATGAGAGCATGCATGTGCCTTGCAAAAGCTTTGCAAAACATTTGCAAAATGCTCGGATATGGTCACAGAACGCTGACCAACCTTACATATGTTACTCCAATGTTAGAAGTATGGCGTATACGTTAAATACACTGGAGATACAGCAGGCATACGTTCGAAGTAATGCATCCGTTGGCAGTACATGGACTGTATGCGGACTGCACACTCCCACCAGCTGATTGTATGGCTAATGTGCAGCAATGTATACCAACATATCCCCAACGTACTCCCAATGTATGCCAATGTATCCCAAATGTACACACAGCGTACATTCAACGTTGACACACGTTGACAATTTTGAGTATGCACAACATTTTTTTTTAGCCTCGATGCGCGTCGACGTAAGACGATGTGTACCGATGTATCAAGAATGTCTACGCCGTATGCCCAATGTACACGTAACGTATGACGATGTACGCCAACGTGTTGGTCGAAAATCACATACGTCTGCAAACACTAAGGCTATGCGTCGTAGTGTGACATGCCCTTTACATAGACTACTAACCATATCAACCAACTACTTACCTGCTAGTGCTACTGTAATGCAGGCAATCAAAAGATAACACCAACACTACAGCTGGCCAGCATTGAAAACAGGCCTGAGTACTTGGGCGTATATGCTATGGACAGAATAAATACAGCCTAAAAAAAAAACGGAGAAAAAAAGAAGCTGCTCGCGGCCTGGCAGGGGGCGTGTCGGGTTACCGGCGCGCCGGGCCGGGAACCAGCCGTGACGGACGGCCGACACTGCGGGCTATCGCCGGGATCATCTCCCCTGTCAGCTACCGTCGAAAATCCAGTCAGGCTTTTTAACATGCAGCCACTGGCTGCTAGATGAGATATAATGGGACACACGTGGGTGGGTGGGTGGGAGGCGGGGACAAGGACGCTGACGGCCCCATTAGGCCTGCTCACGGGTGCCACTCTGCAAGGATTACCTGCTGCTTGGAGAGGACTGTCAACTAATGCAACCAGGTGCCTGAATGGCAGGACAGAGGCGGCGTGCTAATCACGGCTCCACGCAGCCTTTGAATGGAGGGGTGGTCTATTGCTATATTAGATCTGGGCCTATATGCAGAAGTCGGTGGTATTCGGTGGTAGCGAGCCGAAACGGTGCTAGCCGGGAATTTTCTGGGTAGTGGGTAAAAGTTGGATGCATGAGTCGGTGATAGGCCTAACACCAAAAGCTAAACCGGTGGTACCTTACCTCTGATAGATAGGAGGTATAGCGAGTTTATTAGGCCCAAATCTATTCAATGGTGTCATATTTAACAGAATTACATACGCAATAAGTGAAATTTTATCAATTTAACCCTAAATTCGAAGCTTTATTAAGGCTACCGCCGCATTGGCGGCGATATTAATAGTTATATTTTCGAAGCGACGAACGTAAAGTAAACACATCGCCGCAACCGCCTCATCGACGTCGCTTTCCATACTGGCGGCGGTGGCGGTTTGTTGACTGTACCTTCGTCGATTCGAAAATATAACTATTAATATCGCCGCCTTTACAGCGGCAGCGTTAATATTGCTTCGAATTTAGGGTTAATTTCATCAAATGTTACTTATTGCGTATCTAATTCTGTTAAATATGACAGCATTGAATAGATTTGGGCCTAATGCACTTGCTATACCTGCTATGGAAAACGGCGGCGCCGCCGGTTTGTTTACTGGGTAGCTATAATCAAAGTGTTGCGCGCTCCTGCATACGACTTGACACAGTTCTCGACGTCGGCGATAGCTACCCGGTAATAGGCTGTAACACCAAAACCCGGTACCACAGACTCCTGCATATAGGCCCAGGACGGCGGGACCGCCACACGCGAACAAGGCCACCAGTGACCTGGGCCACCGGTGAACAAGGCCACCAGTGACCTGGGCCACCAGTGAACAAGGCCACCAGTGACCTGGGCCCCCAGTGAACAGGGCCCCCAGTGAACAGGGCCACCAGTGAACAGGGCCACCAGTCTCTCACCGTGTCTCCGTCCTGATGTGACATTAGATGTTGCCAGGACGTAAACCACCAACAACCAGCCAACTTACCGTGTCCTTAGTAGTAGTAACCCTGCCCAATCACTGGTAGTAGTAAGTAGCCCATCAATACCTCAACATGCCCGTTATGTATGGCTGTATTCAGCAGTAGTTACTCGTACCAGTGGATAGGACTAGTGAGAGCAGGGCCCCCACCTCAGGCCACCGTGAGCTGCTGTAACTCCATTCGTCTTGGCGCTTAACGACACTGGGGCGCCCCCTCACGGTAACCACCACCAAAGTGTCGCCGGGCGCAACCCGATACCGGACATACTGAACGCCGGTAAAGTCACGTGATGCTGTCACACCGCGCAGTGCGGCCGTGTGACAGGTCACGGTGTCGGCCGTGTCGTTGGTTGGTTGTTGGAGTTTTAGGTCCTGGCGACATCTATGGTCATATCAGGATGGGTAGGCCTACTGACTTGTGAGACCAGGCCGCCAGCACCATGACATGATAGTGATATCCCACTCAGTCACATTATCCTGACATGGAGCCAACCAGTCCTTGTCCTATCCTAATAATGGCGAGTGCCAGGCCAGGAAGCGAAAAGTATCAATTTTATAAGTCATTAGTTTGACTCGAGCAGGAACCAAACTCCCGATCTTTCGCATGCGAGGTTTGCGATTTTGGTTCCTGGTCGAGTCAAACCAATGACTTAAGAATTGATACTTGTCGCTTCCTAGCCTGGTGCTCGGCATTATTAGGACAGGGCAAGGGCTGCTTAGCTCGGTGTCAGGATGTGACTGAGTGGGATATTGGGTCATGGTGCCAGCGGCCTGATTTTCCAGTGGGGCAGCACTATAAAATCGCCATGAGTGCGTACTGTCACAAGTCGGTACCCGTCCTGATATGATCTTAAATGTTGCTAGGATGTAAAACAACAACAAACAAACAAACTTCGCACGCGAGGCCTGCGCTCTACCGATTCAGCCATCGCGCTCGATGTCGGCCGTATCAACTACTCGCTACCACACCGACCACTGAGGTCGTTGGTTCGACTCCCAAATACTTCCACAGCATGACACTTAGCTCAGTGTCAACTACCGATTGGCTCAGTGTCAGGATAATGTGAATTAGTAGGATACTGGGTCAGGGTCCCAGCGGCCTGATTTCCCAATGGGGCAGCACTATAAAGTCGCCGTGAGTGCGCACTGTCACAAGTAGGACAAGGAAGGGACTGGTTAGCTCAGTGTCATGATACTGTGACTGACTGGGATGATGCGTCATCGTGCTTGGTGGAATGGTATCTAAGTGGAGCGTCACTATGAAGTCATCATGAGTGTGTGCTGTTTCAAATTCACACCCATAGATCCTAGGATGGGTATATGACACCGGACTGAGGCTAAGTTGTGCAGACAGGACAGATAGTACTGCGATGTGTGCGGTTTGTAACCACTAGAGCATGTTGTAAATAACAGACTACAGTGAAACCACTTTAATCGACTGACCGTGGGACCGACTTTAATTAAACGGTCCATTTAGAGAGGGGGTCGGCTTGGGGAGTTTTATAAATATGTTTTATTGTTACAATAGTATCGTATCGGTGATCGTATGGGACCCAAATAAATCGATCGATATATGGGAGTGGTCGATCTGTGGAGGTGGTCGGTTAGAGAGGTTTTACTGTATTTACAGTGGTGGCGAGGATGGGCTTATTTGATGTACAGATAGTGAGATACAGCAGAATACTGAGCTTAAAGCTGCATAGTCCGATGAAATATAAAATTTTCAAAACCAAACCAATTATCTAGATTTGATTTTATATATCTAATTTAGATACTGATGCACTTATTAAGCATTTGTTTCTGCATAGAAGGCAATAGTGAGTCAATTTAACAGAACCTGTTACTGGAGAAGTCTATGGTGTCATAGTTTTGGCAAGCTTGCCAAAACTAATTTGACATGTTTGCACTCAGAATATCTCAAAAGTTTACTATTTAAAATAAAAGTAACTTTGAAGTAATGTAAAGTAGCTACTAGTGATCGATCTAATATATTTGTCTCAGAAAAAAATACAGAAATTCAAAACCATCGGAATATGCAACTCTAAACTCGGTTTGGAATAGCCAGACTGCACTTGGCACCTGCTCGCTAGATTATTAAACACATAATTAAGTGTCACGTGACACTGCGTTGCACTATGGGAATGGTAACTGGACAGAACCCCGGGCGCCCCCTGACGGCGGGTTGTGTACGCGCTGAACCCCAGTCGGCGGCCCGGGACCCGTCCCGTGTTTGGTACACCGCCCCGGGCGGGACGGCGGGGCACGTCGGCCGGCCAGCTGCCGGGCCACATGAGGGCACGGCGCCGGGAGAGCGGGACTCGGTGCGGCACGGACCGGGACGGGCGGCACGGCACGTCTCAGGGACTGCTGCAGTCGAGATAACACTCCTTACAGGGTGTGTACATCGTCAAGCATGTGCATGACCAGGGACAGCGTGGTCAATTCAACAGCTAGCATATATATATATATATAAATATATAGTCTATATATAATAGAGCGAACTTAAGATAGGTAGTGTCCTTTTTTATATTCCCATAATAGATTATAGCGCATATATATATATATATATATATATATATATATATATATATGTGTGTGTGTGTCCGCGTGCTCTGTGTCCACACAGATATATATGTGGCAGGGAGGAGGGGTGGGGGGTATATATAGGCTATATATAATAGAGCGAACTGAAGGGAGGTAGTGTCCTTTATATTCCCATAATAAATTATAGCGCATATATATACACACACACACACATACATATAATATATACACACAGTAAAACCTCGCTAAATCGACCGACCTTGGGATCGAGTTTAAGTGGTCCATTTAGGGAGGTGGTCGGTTTAGGAAATTAGAATATGGTTACTATGGTTACAATGGTGTTAATGTTGTGACCCAAATAACGCGATCGCTATAGGGGAGTGGTCGATTAGAGATGTTTTACTGTATACGCATGCTAAATACAAAAGGTTTAAAGGAATACTGTCAGTTAGCCTCTGTATCGCATCGAGAGGCGACGGCTGATGAATCTGAAGGCTAAAACGTGCCAAGCCTGGAGCAGCTGAAATATATGATGAGGTATCTCTCAACCAGAACCCGCTTTACAACAGCGACAACAACATTCGACACTCAGTCCCACCTTTGCGCTTACAACTAGCAGCATTACATCTGTGACTAGACAATCCGCCACATATAATAGACTGGTACAATATAGGTATGCATGCAGTATAGGTCACGTGGCTTCCAACGCTGGTGCCCGGCCGGCTGAGCTTGTACTTTTGTAGCGGGTGCAGATCGCTGCCGGCGACAGCTCTGTCCAGGAAGCTACGGTTAATGAGGAGCCCAGAGAGCTCCTTCATCAAAGTCCTTTATAGCCGCCCACCCTCCTCCCTCTTCACAAACAGAAAGAACTGCCTGCTCAGCGACTGTTAGCGTCACTTCACTGCGCAGGCGCTTCCTTAACACAGTGTTAGTTACCCCAAAGTGGTGACGCAGCAAGAGAATGTCAGTGGCGAGCTTTAAGCCCCAGTCAGACCTCACCGGATTGAGTAACCGGATAGAAAACGGACACTGTCTGGTGAAATATGGCAATGTACGGTTTATATACGGTTGGCATCCGGCGTGTCCGTTATCTGTCCGGTGGTGTCCAGTACAAGTTTTGAACATGCACAAAACTTGTACCGGACACTGCCGGACTGAGGTGTACGGTTGGTGTCCGTTTTAAGTCCGTTTCGTCCATTTTGTCCGTTTCATGTCCATTAGGTGTCCGGTTTGTATCCTGAAGAGTCCGTTGACGGTGCTGTGGGAATTCGGTCCATCGGTTTTTGGCGCGTTCGTGTACAGTCCGGTAGGTGTCCGGTAGGTGTCCGGTTGGTGTCCGTTTGGTGTCCGGTCCTTCCGTTTGACATTCGGTTGCCGTCCGCTTCTCGTCTGATTCTCGTCCATTGGCTATACTTTAATGTATGTTTCTTGCCCGTTTAGCATCCGTTTCGTCTGGCAGCCGTTGCAACAGTTCGACACTGAACACCACCGGACTAGACCATTCTTTATCCAGTGGTGTCCGGTACTCAGTCTGGTAAGGCCTGACTGGGCCTTTACGGACATGTACACTACGTCTATGTCTACGTCTATGTACTCAGTCTCATACGTTATA
>CM059191.1:36608942-36641158 GCA_030323885.1 Branchipolynoe longqiensis
CACCACTGGGGCTAAATGTAAGAGCCATTCTTTATCGGGCGCGGAGGTAAGGGCGGCCGGCGGGGTAGCTATCGTCGGTGTCCATATATGTGTCACGGGCAATGTATGTTGCCAAAGCGCGTCATTGTTAGCTACCCCGTGCGTTATTTATAGATTTGGGGGGGTCCCCCTGGGAATGTACCCGGCCATCGTAGTAGGAGTCGGGAGGGGCCACCCCCTTCCTCCCCCCCCCACTCCTCAGTGTGTGACTCTGTGTCTCTGTGTTTCTGTGTGTCTGTGTGTGTGTCTCTGTGTGTGTGTCTCTGTGTGTGTCTCTGTGTGTGTCTGTGTGTGTGTTTCTGTGTGTGTCTGTCTCTGTGCGTGTCACTCTGTGTTTATGTGTGTCTGTCTGTGTGTGTATGTCTGTGTGTGTGTCTCTGTGTTTCAGTGTGTCTGTGTGTGTATGTGTCTGTGTGTGTGTCTCTGTTTGTGTGTCTCTGTTTGTGTCTCTGTGTTTCTGTGTGTGTCTCTGTGTGTGTATCTGTGTCTGTTTCTGTGTGTCTGTGTGTGTGTCTCTGTGTGTGTGTCTGTGTGTGTGTATCTGTCTGTTTCTGTGTGTCTGTGTGTGTGTCTCTGTGTGTGTGTCTCTGTTTGTGTCTCTGTGTGTCTCTGTGTGTGATTCTGTGTCTGTGTGTGTGTGTGTCTCTGTGTGTGTCTCTGTGTGTGTATGTGTGTCTGTGTGTGTGTCTCTGTTTGTGTCTGTGTCTCTGTGTGTGTCTGTGTGTGTGATTCTGTGTGTGTGTGTGTCTGTGTGTGTGTCTCTGTGTTTATGTGTGCCTGTGTGTGTCTGTGTGTGTGTCTGTGTGTTTCTGTGTGTTTCTGTGTGTCTGTGTGTGTGTCTCTGTGTGTATGTGTGTGTGTCTGTGTGTGTGTTTCTGTGTCTCTGTGTGTGTGTGTCTCTGACACAGACACACACACAGCAACAGAGACACAAAGACACAAAGACACACAGAGACACACACAGACAGACAGAGAGACACAGAGTGACACATACAGATACAGAGACACATGCAGAGACACACACATAGACACAGAGACACACGCACATACACAGAGACACACACACAGACACACACAGACACACACACAGAGACACAGACGCAGAGATACACACACATACACACACAGACACAGAGACACACACACACAGAAACACATACAGAGACACACACACAGACAAAGAGACACAGACAGACACACACAGAGACACAGATACACACACATACACACACAGACACAGAGACACATACAGAGACACACACAGACACACACACACAGAAACACATACAGAGACACACAGAGACACAGATACACACACAGACAAAGAGACACACACAGACAAAGAGACACACACAGAGACACACACAGAGACACAGAGACACACACAGAGACACAGAGACACACACACAGAGACACAGAGATACACACACATACACACACACACAGACACATACAGAGACAGAGACACACACAGAGAGACACACACACAGAAACACATACAGAGACACACACAGAGACACACACAGACAAAGAGACATACACAGAAACAAAGAGACACACACACAGACACACAGAGGCACACACGCATACACACACAGAGACACACACATAGACAGAGACACACACACATACACAGAGACACACACACAGACATAGAGACACAGACACAGAGACACAGACACAGAGACACACACACAGAGACACACACAGAGACACACACACAGACACAGAGACACACACACAGAGACACACACACAGAGACACACACACAGAGACACACACACAGAGACACACACACACAGAGACACACACACAGATACACTGTTGACTCGCCCACTAACACCGACGGTAAACAAGGCATCCGTAGGGGTTAGTGAAGGCGACGTTAACCCTCGAGGCGGTAGCCTAACCCGCGCACATACATTGACACTTTGGCCTCTAACCGGGGAATTCCGCACGACGCGTAGGTTACGAGCCCTACCCCGCCCTCATACATTTGGCCCCAGGTCCAAGTTTCCCACCTAACCCACTGGGTCCAAGTACCCTCTCCTCATCCCCCCCCCCCCCCACTCCCCCACTCCCATCGGGTCCGCCCTACCCCTCGCCCTGGTCCCAGCCTCCCGCCCGTCCCGCCGGGTACCCCTTCCCACTCCTCCCCCTCCCACCCCTGTCCCCACCGGAGGGTCCAGCCTCCTACCCCACCCGTCGTCCACCCGCCCCCCACCCACACACCCACCGGCGGGTCCCGGCCTCATCGCCGCCCATCGCCCCCCCCCCCCCCCCCCCATTCCCACCGGCGGGTCCCCCCCTCCTGCCCCGCCCGTCGCCCCCCCCCCCCCCCCACCCCCACCCCACCGGCGGGTCCCAGCCTCCTGCCCCGCCCATCTGGTCCGCCGCCCCCCCCCCTCCCCGCCGCCGGCGGGTCCCAGCCTCCTGCCCTGCCCGTCTGGTCCTCCATCCCCTTCCGCGCCACCGGCTGGTCCCAGCCTCCTGCCCCGACCAGCTTCACTCACTCTGTATTCTTCAGCAAACATTAAACACGACGCGCCGAGGTCGGTAAACCCGGGGGCCCAACTCGTGTTTCAGGTAAGCCCCAGACGGTGTAGGGTGACGCTGCAGAGAAACATGAATTTTTATTGGGTCATGTTGACCTGACCAGTCTGTACTGACTGCAATATAGGCAGTCATCCAATGCCTGCATTGTTGTGCGCCGAATGAGGCCGTGCGCACAATGCGCACAATGCGCACAGTGCGCACAGTGCGCACAACGCGCACAGTGCGCACAGTGCGCACTGTGCGCACAGTGCGCATCATTCCGCGCAGCTTCGTGGGTGGCTGTACTTGGGCAGTGCGACTGTGGGCAGAGATCACCGGTAGGGGGCGCCAGTTAGTGAGGGACGCTGTCGGTGGTGGCGCAGCTTCCAGCTGCACACTGTGACTAACAGTGTTAGTAACAGTTTATTTGTTGTTTTTTTATGTCCTAGCAACATCTAAGCTCATATCTGGATGGGTACCGACTTGTGACAGTGCGCACTCATGGCGACTTTATAGTGCTTCTCCACTGGGTAAACCAGGCCGCCAGCACCATGACCATGACATCCCACTCAGTCACATTATCCTGACACTGAACCAACCAGTCCTTGCCCTATCCTAATAATGCTGACCACCAGGCTAGGAAGTGACAAGTATAAATTTTTAAATCATTGGTTTGACTCTACCAGGATTCAAACCCACAAACTCATGGGTTCTGATCTCATGATCTCCCAAAACAGGAGACGGATGCTCTACTCATTCGGCCACCCTGTCTGGTACTAAGAAGTAACCTGCATTATTTTAATACAGGTACTGGTGATGTGTTAGTTCGACACGATCTTGGCGCCGACACTCACTCGTCAGCACCGCATGAGAATACAGAACCCTTTGTGTATAGTATACCTCTTAAAAATGAAAAAAAAAGTAGAAAACAATCACATACAGTATAACCCTGTTAAACCAAACTTGAAGGGACCCTAGAAATTTGTTTCAATTAACCGATCATTGGTTTAACCGAGCTTTGGCTTTGACTTTGACTTGGCTTTGGCAAAAACGCGAGTGCATTGTGAATGTAATATGCAATATATGTGGTCACTTTGATTATTGTATTTTATGTATATACAGTATAACCACTTTAAACCAAGCTCGGTTAAACCAAACGATCGGTTAATTCAAACTTTTATCGGCGGCCCGGCAACATACTACCATTTATCATATAAAAAAGTTGGTGGGGTCTCAGATGACCATATAACCACATGAAAGTTTGTTTTAACCATACCAGAAGTGGCCTGGGGTCCGACAATTCTGTTTACATTAACTGATAATTTGCATTAACCGATAATTTGGATTAACTGACTTTGGTTTGACCAACTTTTTTATATGATAAATGGTAGTATTTTGCCGGGCCGCCAACAAAAGTTTGGATTAACAGATCGTTTGGTTTAACCGAGCATGGTTTAACAGGGTTATACCGTACACAAAACTAAAACTACAAACAAACCAGTAAACACACAAGGGGGCAGGCGCACCTATAGTGAGTTCTTTTGGAGGATTTTTGTTTTTGTTCTTTCACGCCTATTCTTTCACGCTTGTCACGGTGTTTGTCTTAGCAAACTGTTATCCCTTTGTACAACATGTTTACTTTCTATGGAACTGTAGGGCGTTAGTGTTGAAGTGATGTCTAGCATGTCTACCCGTGACGCCTTCCTCCTGTGCATGTAGGCGAACTGTGTTCTCTGTCTTGTAGGGCTGTCGATAGCATGCAAATGTCGTCCTCTGAGTATAAATGCCACGTGCTCTCATTATTAACTCAATGCTCCTTATGCCCGGTACACACCTACCGTTTACGATCTAAAACTGCCCGTTTCGCGCATAAAACTGGGTTTTAGTCGTTAGGTGTGCGACCCCCGTGCACACCAGAGCCTTGCGATTCGCGACTTAAAACTCAGTTTTAGGGCTTAAAACTGGAATCTTATAAGATTCGAAAAACGAATCGGCCAGTTTTAAGTCGTAAACTGGTCGCGAGTCGCAGTCAGTTTTAGCACGCGAATCGTAAATGGGAGGTGTGTGCCAGCTATTAGATGTTGCTAGGACGTAACACAACAGCAAACAAACAAAAACTCAGTATTACAGTTGCATAGTCCGATGCTTTTAAGTTTCTGCCATTTTCTGATATAATTACAATCTGCTAATCATTACAATCTACTTTACTTTAGTTTCAAGTAACTTTGAGTTTAAAAGGCTAATTTTGGAGATATCTGACATTAAAACACGCCAAATTAATTTTGGCAAGCACAGCATTTCTAGTGGTGTTCTCTGTGGCGGAGTGGTTAAAGTGTTTCTTCTAGGTCGGACCCCTAATCTGAAGGTTGGTGATTTGATTCCCTGTACTCCCACCTCTGCCAATTTGGATTTCTAGGGCTGTGTCTAACTTACAGCGTCATAAAAGGCCAGTTGCTCTCACACCATGTCTATGTGGTGTGGGAGGTTAAAAACCCCTTGGGTAGGGAAAAGTGTAGGCTCGGGCTTTCTTTTGACAAACTGTCTATTCAGACTTATCCATGATACTTTGATAGGCAGTATAAATCTTCAAGAAACAAGAAAACAGCAAATCTATGATACCACAGATTTCAGTAATAACAGGTTTTATTAAATCGACTTCAGCTAGGATTCCATATACGCGTAATGCGTAATGCGTTATGCGTTACGCATTATGCGTTATGCGAATGCCAGCATTCCATATACACGTAATGCGTATTGCGTTATGCGTTATGCAGTGAAGTATATAAAAAGTATATAAAAAGTGTGTGTGACTCTGTGTCTCTGTGTGTGTCTCTATGTGTGTATCTGTGTCTCCGTGTCTCTGTGTGTGTCTCTGTCTGTGTCTGTGTGTGTGACTCTGTGTCTGTATGTGTGTCTCTATGTGTGTGTCTGTGTCTCCGTGTCTCTGTGTGTGTCTCTGTGTGTGTCTGTGTGTGTGTGACTCTGTGTCTGTGTCTCTGACAAAGAGACACACACAGACACATATACACACACAGACACACACAGAGACACACACAGAGACACACACAGACACACACACACAGACACACATAGAGACACAGAGACACAACACAGATACACACACAGAGACACACACACAGACACACACACAGACACACACACAGACACACACAGACACACACACAGACACACACAGAGACACAGAGACACACACACAGAGACACACACACAGAGACACAGACACACACACAGAGACACACACAGACACACACACACAGACACACAGACACACACAGAGACACAGACACACACAGACACACACAGAGACACACAGACACACACACACACAGACACACACACACACCACCACACACACAGAAACACACACAGAGACACACACAGAGACACAGAGACACACACAGACACACACACACAGCAACAGAGACACAAAGACACAGAGACACAGACACACACACAGACACAGAGACACAACACAGAGACACACACACAGACACACACACAGACACACACAGACACACAGACACACACACAGACACAGATACACACACAGAGACACACACAGAGACACACACACAGAATAGGACGGTCCAAACATGGCTCAGTTTAGCTTGCTTGGAGGGATGTTAGGACCGTCCCAAATATGAAGACTGCTTCCTAACAGGTCCGCCGCATAAACCTACATGTTTGCACCACCTTGTCCCGGCTGTCCATAATTATCAGTCGTCTCCTCCAGCCTTATATCAATGGACAAATGCAACTGATGCTTTTTTATTCGCAGCACCTTTACGCATTACGCATTACGCATTACGCACCGATCGCTACATGGAGCGATCGGGATAATGGATTTTATTCGCATTCGCATTATGCATTACGTGTATATGGAATGTAGCTCATAGGTTTCAAGGCATTTCGATTTTTTGTCGCATTCACATTCACATTCGCATTCACATTACGCATTACGCATATATGGAATGCAGCCTTTAGTATGTTCTTGTATGTAGCAACACATGCCTAATAAGTGCACCCGTATCTAAATTGAATATGTGGAATCAAATCGAGATAAGTATTTTGGTTTTGAAAGTTTTATCTTTTCATCAGACTATGCAACGTTAACAAATGTAAATAAATATCAACAGTCAAGTATTAAAGTTGTATAGCCCGATGGCTTTGAGTTTTTCTCATTTTCTGAGATAAATATGGTAGGGTGATTGTTAATATCTACCTTACCCTAGTTTGAAGTAATTTGCTATTTTAAACAGCTAATTTGTAGTAGATATTTGAAGTGCAACCATCCTAAATTAATTTGTGCAAGCACACCATAGCCTTCTGCAGTAACAGGTTCTATTAAATTGCCTCAGTATTCCCTTCTGTGTGACAACAAATATTTAATGAGTGCACCAGTTTATAAATTAGACATGTAAAAACTAAAACCAGATTTAGATAATTGTTTTGGTTTTGAAAATTTGATGTTTGCTTTAGACTATGCAGCTTTAAAATCCACAGTAAACGCACGTTGGCGTCAGTGGAAGTCGTCTGCTGCCTGCGTGTGTTGACTAGTAACAACTAGTGACACATGTCCATCTGCTATACTGGTATATGTCGTCTGCTCGGAGTAAATATTGTCTGCTCTTTGTTAATATTGTCTTCAACCATTAAGTGGACTAAAGTAAAGCTTGTTTTATTTAAAGACGCCTCTAGAGCGCAATAATCTTTTTATCGTATCATCGGCTATTGGACATCAAATGTATGGTCAGCCTGACATATTTCTTTAGAGGAAACCCACTGCCACCACATAAGCTAATCTTTCCAACAAGCAGCAAGGGGTCTTTTATATGCACTGTGTCACACACAGGACAGCGCATACCACAGCAGTTGATGAACCAGTTGTGGACCATTGGTTGGAACGGAAAATAGCCGAAACTGCAACTGGCCCACTGAGAAGGATCGATGGGATGATCGACAGCTTCACAGGTGGACACTCTGCCTCCTGAGCTACGTCCAGCTCCCGCAACCATTAAGTGATGCGTATACTGTCAGCAAATATGTTTAGTAAATGTTTATTGTCAGTTGCAGCTTGTAGTGTCGGTGCTTGTTTGCAGCATTACATGAGTTGAGCTGTCAGTGACACTGACAGTGTCAGTGACACTGACAGTGTCAGTGACACTGATAGTGTCAGTGACACTGACAGTGTCAGTGTGAAGGCATGTGAGTACTGGTCTTTTTGATTCTGGTATACTGTGAGTGTTATATATTGCATATTATCAGGAGGCTGACAACAGACATAGCTAACACCAGTCGATTACTCGGGCATTGCAAATTGGATGGGGTGGCTGAATCGGGAAGAGTGCTGGCTGAACATGCAGAACGTCAGGGATTCAAAAGCTGGCCAATTCAAACCGATGACGTGCAAATTGTATACTTGTCGCTAGCTAGCCTATCGCTAGGCAGTAATAGGATAGGGCAAGTACTGGCTTGCTCAGTGTCAGGGTACTGTGAATAAGTGATATATCTAATTTGTTGGTCTCCCAGTGGGGCAGCACTATAAATTCACCAAGAGTGTGCACTATCACAAGTTGGTACCGGACATAAACCCAGGCAAACAAATAAATTCTTCCATTGAATGCAGACAACTTTCAGTGAAATATTCACTGTTACAGTCAATTTGACTGACAGCAGACGACAGTGACTTAGTACTTGAGAGTAGACACCGATCTGGTTGGTAATGTCGAACTGTACAGCGTCATGTAGGCCTAATACCCCTGTCACACTATGATGTAACGAGCCAACTTAAGCCTGACGTGCTCACATTTCGTCATTACGTTGACATACGTTGGGTTACATTATGATGATGTCAGAATGACGTTAGACTGACTTGAAGCTATGTCACATTACATCGGGTTACGTCGGCGCACACGTCAAAGTTTTGAACCAGTTCAAAACTTTCGACGTAACTCGAACGTAAGGGTTTACGTTCCCCATATGTTCTATACACGTTTGGCGAACGTCAATGACATTAGATGGACGTTAGTCAAACGCTGTTCACTACGTTCAACTATGTTCCACTACGTTGACCCACATTAAACCCGGTGGAAACATCAACGTGGCATAATGGGAACGTCAGGAGAATGTACACCGAATGTACGTGTAACATATGTTCAAAATACGTTCAACATTTCGCCACCGTCTCATGATGTGTATGTAACATCGCGTAATGTAGTTCTGGCGATGGAATAACGTTCATAACGTTCCGTGAGCATAATGACGTTGTCCTCTCTCGTTGAATGACGGTATCACATTCTCCCTACTCTGACATAGTTACATCATAGTGTGACAGGGCCTTTACCTCACATTAGCTGTGGGAGGCGTCTGTGCCAGTTCCGGTTCTGAATAATTTCAGAACTACCTGAAGCTAAATGACACTAACGCGAAACTTGTGCGTAATGCGACGCATGTTAATGTTATGCGTTATGCGTTAACAACAATCGATTTGGCTGTGGACCCATGAGTGTGGTTCCGTCAATGCGTAATGGTGTGCGTTGCCGCAGGGTCCGCCCTCACGTCATGTGGACCTGAATGTGTTACTGCAGACAGCTTCGTAATATTACATCATGTCGATTTTCAATAGTACATTAAACGAATGAAGCAAGTTTTTCCTCCTTGCAACATCTAAGGGCACGGGTAGAAACGCTTTGCTAAGTGCATATAGGCAATCTTACAAACAAACAGCAATTGTGCATGACCAATAATGCCTGCCACATGACAGATATTACATGCCGCATGCCGCATGCCACATGCCATATGCTGCATGCCACATGCCAATTGACGCATGCCGATTGCCGCATGCCGCATGCCGTATGCTGCATGCCACATGCCGATTGACGCATGCCATATGCTGATTGACGCATGCTGCATGCCGCATGCCGATTGCTGCATGACGCGCTCAGCATGCCGCACGGCTCATGCCGCATGTCGTACACTGCATGGCGCATGACGCACATCACGTGCCGCATAACGCACACCGCACACCGCATGCTGTACTGCGTGGTAATGGAATCTTAAGGTCCTGTCACACTTTACCGGATTGAGGAAACGGATTGAAACGGACAAAAATATTTTAATCCGGCGTGCTTCGGACTTGAAATGTATCGATTATGTAATGGATGGTAACAGATGGATAACAGACAATAACAGATGGGTAACAAATGGAAACGGATGGTAACTGTTGATAATGTATCTAGCGATCAACGGACAATTCAGTATACAAAAAGAACTATAACGAATGTCAACGGACGTGTAATGGATATGTAATGGAACGGGAACGGACTGGGAACGGACGGGGAACGGACGGTGAACGGACGGGGAACGGATGGAGAACGGAAGGGGAAAGGATGGGGAACGGACGGGGAACGGACTGTAACGGATAATAACCGCACATGTCAGTCCGGCGCAATCTGTTACAAGTTTTGTGCATGCTCAAAACTTGTAATGGACCAGGCCGGATATCAATGGATATCAACGGATATGCAATAGACACAAACCGGACTTTCCTGGATATCAACAGACCTTGTTCCATTGGAATCCATTTCCTCAATCCAGTAAAGTGTGACAGGGTCTTTATCTTCATTCGTGATCTGTCATGTCAGCAATGAAGGAGGCTAGATGTGGTGGCTGGGTGGTGGTGGAGGGTGGACAGAGGTGGGGATGGGAGGTGTTGTAGGGGTGGTGACCGGGCGGTGGTAATGTGGGGTGGGTTGTAGCAGTGGTGATGTGGAGTACTGTTTTTTTCTTCTTGAAGATGTATACTACCTATCAATATATCATGGATAGATAGAAAGCTCTTTTACTGACCCGAGAGATTTTTAACCTCCTGCACCACATAAACATTGTATGAGAACAACTGGCATTTGATGATGCCGTAAGTTATACACAGCAGTGAAATTGAAATTGTCATATGTGGTGGCATGGGGAATCGAACCACCAACCTTCAGATTAGGAGCCCTACCTAGAAAAACGTCAGACACTCTCTAACCACTCCGCCACAGAGAACTGGGCCCATATGCATGATGCGGTGTTAGCGTCGTTTGGTGTTAAAGCCTGTCACCGTTTAGCTATCTCTGAGATGGGGAATTAGGTCACACGGTATGTAGAGGCACCTAACACTTTCATTATAGCTAAACGTGAATTTATTTATAGATTTGGGAAATCCCTCTGAGCCTGTTGCCGGCAAGCACCGCTATTTCCCGATATCGCAGCCGATTCGGCAGTGGCGGCGGCGTTAATATCGGTTTTATTTTAGGGTTAATTTAATAAAATTTCACTATTTGACTATGTAATTCTGTTAAATATGACAGCATTGAATATATTTGGGCCTAATCGGTAGCTACGACCGCCGGGCACCGGCTAGCCATGTAGAGTGGGCAGGGTGAGTGCCTCACTCACGTGCACACTGTAATGACGGACGATGCGACTGCTTGGCTGTCTAGGTAGCAAGTGCTGTTTATTGATCGTCGATTCACCACATCAACTTCAATCACGCGCATGCATGTTCACTGCTGCTGGTACCGGCTTGCGCTGGTGTACATACCATATATTACATCTTCCCCACAAATAATCTTTTTTAATTTTTTTTTTTTTTAAAATAAATCACACATAGTATACATATTATACATTGTCCTCACATAAATGCACTCTTAGCCAGTATCAACATATCATTTTATACAAACTTATTTCTAACATGGTGTTTCGACCAGGCACTGTCTGTGTCCCTTCGCTCTCTAAGTGACCCACTGTATCTTACTATTGTGAGGACTACATAGATCGCAATCACTCATATCCTAACCGCCTCACAGGCTTTACCTCCCTGCCTGTTCTCGTTTTGTAGCTCGTTACTGGTGTTGTGATTGTTTTTTGTTCCGCGCGCACTGGTGGCACTGTTCGATTGAGTTTGTTTCTCACCTCTCTTACGGGTGCTGTGATAATCATAGACCTGTTCCTAGTTATGGTATTGCCTTCGGTGTTTCTAATTTTATATGCTCGATTGAACTGTGTGTCAATGCTTACTATGTGCCCTGCCGCCCATTCCTTCCTGTGGTTTATATACCTTACTCGCTCGTCTGTCATTAGCCTTCGGTGTTGCTTCCCTGCCCGCCTGTCATGATATTCTTTCAGTTTTGCCTGCCGCGCCCCGTGTTTGTTTCTTTCTTAACGAAACTACCTTCGACTTAAGGAATCGCGGCAGCATCGGAATATGGCATCGTAATCGCCTGCTCATCATTATTTGAGCAGGGGACGCCCCCAGTTCTGGTATGACTGTATTTCGGTAAGCTAACAGCGCTAACTGAAAATCAGAACCTTCTATCTTCGACTTTTTTATCATTAATTTGATAGTCTTGACATATATCTCAGCCTGTCCGTTGCTTCTAGGATACAACGGGCTAGAGTATTCTGGTTTAAACCCATACGTCGCTGCAAATGACTTGTATTAATCGCTGGCGAACTGTGGGCCATTATCTGAAACAACCGTATGAGGTATACCGTGACGCGCAAAAACCTCCCTTATGCTATTTATGACCGCTTTACTGGTAGTACTTTGCAGTCGCACTACCTTTGGGTACTTGGAATAATAATGCACAATTAATACATAGCTTTCATGATCTATCTGGAATAAATCAATTCCAACCTTATAAAAGGGAATATCTGGTATTTCATGACAGATTAGTGGTTCCGTGCCTGGACGGTCCCGTGTTACTTGACACGTTTGGCACCTGGATACTTTATCCTGTATCTGACTGTCCACACCTGGCCAGAATATGTAGTCCCGAGCTATCTGTTTCGACTTGACGATGCCTAGGTGCGATGCACATACTTTGTTCAACATTTTTTACTGTAATGACTTCGGAATTATTATTCTAGCGCCCTTCATCACAATGTTATTTTGAACAGTCAATTCATCCTTAAATGTCTCATACGGTGTTACTAATTTGTCAACATTACTGCGCTTTGCTGGCCATCCGTCTCTTATATATTCGGACAACTTGATCAGGGTGCTGTCTGCTTGCGTTTCGCTCGCTATTTCTGCTAACTCGTCCTCCACGTAGTTTAACGCTGCAATGGACATAGTATTGTCGTATAAATTTAACGATCTGTGTGTTACTGTGTGGGCACGCGACAGAGTATCAGCGAAAAACATGTTAGTTCCCTTGACATACACTACCTTTAAGTCATAATTTTTTAACCGTAGTCGCATTCTTTGCAATCGTGCTGTTAGCATGTGTAATGGTTTTGACATGATATTCACTATTGGCTTATGATCTGTTTCGACTGTGAGCTGCTTTCCAAAAATGTAATCTTGAAACTTGGCGCAGCCGAAACAGATCGCCAGCATTTCCCTTTCGATTACCGCGTAATTCCCTTGACACTTGTTTAATGCTTTCGATGCCATGCTTACGGGCAAATTATCTTGCAACAATGCCGCCCCGAGCCCACTCTGAGATTCGTCTACTTGCATGGTCACTGGTTTACCGACCTCGTAATATTTTAAGATAGGAGCTGTTACTAGCAAATGTTTTAACTTCATGAAAGCCTTTTCCTGCTCATGATCCCAGTGCCAGGCGACGTCCTTTGATAGCAATATTCTAAGTGGCTTTGCAATATCGGATAGGTTCGGGATAAATTTATGCAGGTACCCCACCATCCCCAAGAACCTCTGTACACTCGGTTTGTCAGTCGGGGTAGGCATTTCAGTTATGGCTTGTATCCGGTCAGGGTTTGGCATAAGGACATCTCCTGTTAACAGATGGCCGACATATTTTACCTGCGACTTGCATAACACTACTTTACTCGGGTTCAACCGTAACCCTGCTTGTTCGACCCTCTTGAGTACTGCTTCTAGCCTTTCATTATGTTCTGAAATCGTTGCTGCATATATCAAAATATCATCTGCTACTACATCCACCCCTGGGAGACCCTCCAACATTCTTTCCATCTCTTGAATAAAGATATCCCCGGCTGTCTTAATCCCAAAAGGCAGCCGGGTAAATCTATATCTCCCCCAGGGCGTGTTGAATGTGCATAACAGCGAGCTTTGCTCGTCTAGTACAATTTGCCAATATCCACTTTGCGCATCTAACACTGATAAAAACTGTGCACCTGCGGTGTTCGCGACAACCTGTTCTACCGTTTTTATTGGGTATGGTCCCCGCAATATGGCTTTGTTGAGCTTCGTTGGGTCTAAGCATACTCTTAATTTATTTGGTTTTCTGACTATGGTAATAGAATTTACCCACGCCTTCGGCTCATTTTGTTCGACTATTACTCCCATTTCTAGCATCCTATCTAACTCACTTCTGACAGCACTACTAATGGCATGTGGAATTCGCCTCGGCGGGTCAATTACTGCCGGTACATTTTTGTCTACATGTATAGTCGCGTTCACTTTAATACAACCCAAACCACTGAATAACATTTTATATTTATTTACCAATTTAGATGCTTGTTCGTTGGTTTGGTGGGATGACGACTTCTCTTCAATGTCCACCGTCTGCACCCGGCATATGAGATCAAGGGCAACACATGCGTCTTTTCCCAATATCGCACACCCGTTGTCAATGACCTGGAAACGTATTGGCTTGCCTTGTACGTTGATGCAGACCTCCCCTCGTGGGCGTATTCGTTCCCCCGAATACGTCACAAGCCGGCATGTCGGCTTGCTGAGCGCCATGTTGGGCATCCTCATGTAGTCCGACTCTGGAATGATGTTTGCTTCAGAGCCGGTGTCCAGCTTGAACCGTACTTGCTCGCCGCACACTTCTATGGTTTCGAACCACAGACCTGCCTGCTCGTCCACACTCGCAATGGCGCCCACGAACAAGTCTTCACTCTCGTCGCCTTCTTCGTCGTCCCTTCCCAGCTCGCTCTCGTTGTCTCCATCCACATTAATTGCATTCACGGGTGCTGCAGGCCTTTGACCACTTTTACATACTTTGGCGAAATGGCCTAACCGCCCACACGCGATACATTCCTTCCCCACTGCAGGACATTTATCACGGGCATGAGAATAGCCACACCGGCTGCATTGAATAGGCTGAGAGGCCTGCCGAGCTTGGCAGCCCCACCTACTGTCCCTCCCCCTACTCACACCAATCTGAAGCGCCGGTGGCCGAGCAGGGGGGCGTGTCCTGTACGTGTCGTGCCGGTAGACTGCATGCACCTCCGCTTCAACTTCCCACATGTTAGCACCGCCCCCTTCCAGCTGCTCGTCACTGTGTTCGCTTAGTCTGCACATTTCCAAACACTTTTCTAATGTCAAATTAGAAGTCCTTAGCAGCCTGTTTCGCAACTGCCGGTCCCGCACACCACACACCAACCGGTCACACAACATTGACTCTTCATTACTACCGTATTCACATAACTCAACTCTGTATCGTAACTCACGAATATATTCTTCAATATCCTCCGAGCCCTGGTTATAGCTGTTGAACTTATATCTTACTATTGCCCGGTTTGACCTACTGTCACAATAGCTCCTGAACGCCTCTGTCAACACTGCTATTTTCTCGCGTTCCCCACTTCCTACGTTCATAGTGTGAAATAGCTTCTGCGCCGGCAGTCCGGCAATGTGAAGAAAAGCACAACACTGCACTTTCTCTGGCTTGGACGCCAAACCGGTAGCTCCTGCGAACAGTTCATATGAGTCATGCCATACCCGCCAGTTTAACGCCAAATTTCCGTCTAGTTTTAGGGGCGCCGGTGGTTTCAGTCCTTGCAATGCCATGGTGCTCATTCTCGCACATCTGACACCATGTAATGATGGACGATGCGACTGCTTGGTTGTCTAGGTAGCAAGTGCTGTTTATTGATCGTCGATTCACCACATCAACTTCACTCACACGCATGCGTGTTCACTGCTGCTGGTACCGGCTTGCGCTGGTGTACATACCATATATTACACACACAACAGCAAGCCCTGAACACACCTCTCTGTCTCACCTTCACATTGACCGGAGACAAACAAGAACGCCCTCCTCCTGGCAGACGCTGCGTGGTTTACCAAAGGTTCCGAGAAGCTCTTTCTACGAGGCATATCTAGTAAATTTGCGGTTTTCAAATTTGTCATCAAACTTTTCCAAACGTTACCGGGTCTACTGCGTAAGTCACAACCGTGGCTCGATGTGTCTGTGTGTTTTAATGAAAGCACGCCAATATACATGTCATCCACCAATTAACATGATAACAACGTGACGACTAAATTAAAATAGTTAGAGAGAGAGAGCTTTATTTATCTTTAAATACACAAGTAAAAAGGATATATTCTGACACTACCCGTTTCATATCGGTTGTGTTTTCGGTAGAATGAAGGGAGATTCCCCCACCCTGCACCCCCCCCCCCCCAACCCCCCACCCTCCAATCAACCATTAGGTTTGTTTATTTGTTTGCTGGAGTTTTACGTCCTGGCAACATCTAAGGTAATATTAGGATGGGTACCGACTTTTGATAGTGCACACGCATGACGACTTATTAGTGCTGCCCCACTGCCCCACCATCACCATGGCCCGATATCCGACTCAGTCACATTATCCTGACACTGAGCTAACCAGTCCTTGCCTTATCCTATTAAAGCTGAGCACCAGGCTAGGAAGCGACAAGTATCAATTTTAAAGTCATTGGTTTGACTCGACCTTCCGCACGCAAGGTCCGCACTCTACCGATTCGGCCACAGCGCCCGGTTCGCATTTAGGTTAAGGTGGTTGTTGGAGCTTATCCCAGATGCAAAGATTAGCGGGATTTCTCCGTGAGGACTTAAAGGGTCTGAGGTGTTTCCGTGGCGGTTAGCAAATTGTTGCTAAGTAAAAGGCCACACACTAGTCACATGACCAAAATATCGGTAAGCAAGTCGGTAAGCAAGTCGGGAGCTGAGCCCAACTTCCAACAGAATTTCCTCTGCTGTGCATTCAAAGCTAACCAGACCCTTTTGTAAACAAAACTTCCTACCCCCTATTTGTTACCAAAGCTTACCGCCACCTATTTGTAAACAAAGCTGTCCACCTGCTATTAATAATCAAATCTTATCGGCCCATATTTGTAAAATAAGCTCACCAACACCCATTTGTAAACAAACCTTCCACTTATTTGTAAACAAAACTCACCAACACCTATTTGTAAATAAATCTTGCCCCCCTATTTGTAAACAAAATTGTCCCCGTATTTGTAATCAAAGCTTGCTACCCCCTATTTGTAAAAATAACTTGTCCCCTATTTGTAAACAAAGCTTGCTATCCCCTATTTGTAAACATAGCTTTTTTTGTTTCTTTTTTGTTGTTGGTAAATATGTTTATTCTGCTGAATAAGTCTTTTGTCAGTGCCGAAGCATTGGTCTTCCAGCCATTTTTCAATTCAGGGTTATTTACACAAAAGGTATATAGAATAAGGTGTACAATACATGTTGAATAGACAATTTGCACCATGTAACACAATAGCTTTCCACCTGCTATTTGGAATCAAGTCTCATAAGCCCTTATTTGTAAACAAAGCTCACCAACCCCTATTTATAAACAAAGCTTCCACCATTGGGCAGTGTGTGGGTAGCATAGACCGGGCAGCAGAGTGACGTCAGACACGGCCACCATTTGGCAGTGTGTGGGTAGCACTGACCTATGCTGACGTCATATGAAATAGGTCTATTGGCAACAGATGGACGTATGGGTGTATTACTACATGTTCCAAAATGTATGGGTAATTTCGTCCAATTTTGAATACGTGAATGGCTAATAATATTAATGTACCTGAATTACCCTAACCTTCTCCACACCCCGACACTGCCCGTAGAACTCAAGGCACGCCCGGCGAGCTAACATCGGGCTCTCTGCTGTTTTGCAGCCGCAGATCTCTCAGCTATAATCCAAACGCAAACGTTTGCGCTGCTGATCGGAGGTGCGAGGAGGAGGCGCGAACGTGTGAAGTTGTGTGAGTGGATTATGGAATTAGGCACAGGTGGCCTGTTACGAAGTCTTAGTCACCTCCTCAGCGCCACCACCCGCACCTGCACCCGCACCCGCACCCGCACCCGCACCCGCACCCGCACCCGCACCCGCACCCGCACCCGCACCCGCACCCGCACCCGCACCCACCCGCACCACCGCACCCGCACCCCACCCGCACCCGCCCCGCACCCCACACCGCACCCGCACCCGCGCCCGCACCCCCACCCACACCCGCACACCCCACCACCGCACCCGCACCCGCACCCGCACCCGCACCCGCACCCGCACCCACGCACCACCCACCACAACCACACCCACACCCACACCCACACCCAACCCACACCCACACCCCACACCCACACCCACACCCACACCCTCACCCACACCCACACCCACACCCACACCCACACCCACACCCACACCCACACCCGCACCCGCACCCACACCCACACCCACACCCACACCTGCACCTGCACCGTGACATTCACACCACACACTCTGCCACACCCACACTGAACATCAACATCACCCGCACCGTGACATTCACACCACACACTCTGCCACACACCCCACCCTGAACATCAACATCACCCACACCATGACATTCACACACTCTGCCAAACCCACCCTGAACATCAACATCACCTGCACCATGACATTCACACCACACACTCTGCCACACCCACACTGAACATCAACATCACCCGCACCATGACATTCACACCACACACTCTGCCACACCCACCCTGAACATCAACATCACCCACACTGTGACATTCACACCACACACCCTGCCACACCCACACTGAACATCAACATCACCCGCACCATGACATTCACACCGCACACTCTGCCACACCAACCCTGAACATCAACATCACCTGCACCATGACATTCACACCACACACTCTGCCACACCCACACTGAACATCAACATCACCCGCACCATGACATTCAAACCACACACTCTGCCACAGCCACACTAAACATCAACATCTCCCGCACCGTGACATTCACACCACACACCCTGCCACACCCACACTGAACATCAACATCACCCGCACCATGACATTCACACCACACACTCTGCCACACCCACCCTGAACATCAACATCACCCGCACCATGACATTCACACCACACACTCTGCCACACCCACACTGAACATCAACATCACCCGCACCATGACATTCACACCACACACTCTGCCAAACCCACACTGAACATCAACATCACCCGCACCATGACATTCACACCACACACTCTGCCACACCCACACTGAACATCAACATCACCCACACCATGACATTCACACCACACACTCTGCCACACCCACCCTGAACATCAACATCACCCACACCATGACATTCACACCACACACCCTGCCACACCCACACTGAACATCAACATCACCCACACCATGACATTCACACCACACAGCCTGCCACACCCACACTGAACATCAACATCACCCACACCATGACATTCACAACACACACTCTGCCATACCCACCCTGCACATCAACATCACCCACACCATGACATTCACAACACACACTCTGCCACACCCACCCTGAACATCAACATCACCCACAGCATGACATTCACACCACACACTGTGACACACACACCCTGAATATCAACATCACCCACACCGTGACATTCACACCACACACTCTCCCACACCCACCCTGAGCATCAACATCACCCGCACCATGACATTCACACCACACACCCTGCCACACCCACACTGAACATCAACATCACCCACACCATGACATTCACAACACCCACTCTGCCACACCCACACTGAACATCAACATCTCTCGCACCATGACATTCACCCCATGCCAGCAGCCACTTACATCACACACACACACCTCTACACCAACCACTTACATCACATACACTCCTCTACAACACAGCCGTGTTTGACATCACCATTTCACTGACCACTTACATCACGCATGCACCTCTACAACACAAACCGTGTTGGACATCACCAACCACTTAGATCACACATGCCTCTAAAACACAAACCATGTTAGACATCATCACATCACCAACCACTTACATCACACGCACCTCTACAGCACAAACCATGTTGGACATCATCACGTCACCAGCCACTTACATCGCACACACCTCTACAACACAAACCATGTTGGACATCATCACGTCACCAACCACTTACATCGCACGCACCTCTACAACACAAACCATGTTAGACATCATCACATCACCAACCACTTATATCGCACACACCTCTACAACACAAACCATGTTGGACATCATCAGGTCACCAACCACTTAGATCGCATGCACCTCTACAACACAAACCATGTTGGACATCATCACATCACCAACCACTTACATCGCACACACCTCTACAACACAAACCATGTTGGACATCATCACATCACCAACCACTTACATCACATGCACCTCTACAACACAAACCATGTTGGACATCATCACATCACCAACCACTTACATCGCACACACCTCTACAACACAAACCATGTTGGACATCATCACATCACCAACCACTTACATCACATGCACCTCTACAACACAAACCATGTTGGACATCATCAGGTCACCAACCACTTACATTACACGCATCCTGCTACAACACAAACCATGTTGGACATCACCAACCACTTACATCACACACACCTCTACAACACAAACCATGTTGGACATCATCACATCACCAACCACTTACATCACACACCCCTCTACAACACAAACCATGTTGGACATCACCAACCACTTACATCACACACACCTCTCTACCACACAAACCATGCCGAAAATTACACACACACCTCTACAATACAAACCGTGCTGAACATCACCAACCACGTACATCACACACACCCCTCTACAACACAGCCATATTGGGCATTACCATCTCACCAATCACTTACATCACACACACCTCTCTACAACACAAACCATGCCGAAAATCATCAGTCACTTACATCACCCACACACCTCCACAATACAAACCGTGCTGAACATCAGCAACCACATACATCACACACACCCGTCTACAAGACAGCCATTTTGGGCATTACCATCTCACCAACCACTTACATCACACACACACCTCTACAATACAAACCGTGATGGACATCACCAACCACGTACATCATGCACACACCTCTACAATATAAACCATGCTGGACATCACTAACCACTTACATCATACACACCTCTCTACAACATAAACCATGCCGAACATCACCAGCCACTAACATCACACAAACACCTTTTCAACGCAAGCCATATGGACATCACCATATCACTAACCACTTACATCACATACACCTCTCTACAATACAAACACGCATCACCACTACATCATACATGCCGCTCAGTCAGAGGCTGAAAACAGGCAGCGCAACAAGCATCCATGCACTGCACCTAAAGGCAACAAGGCGGTATTGGATCCAGTAAGAAATATCGCACTATGTGAATATTAATGATGTAGCCCACATATATATATAATACCTAGCTCCTGTTTAAAATGCAGATAATACATTATGTGTGTGAGATAAAAGACGGAGTTAGAGAGCGAGCCGGAGGGACGCAGCGCAACAAGCATCCCAGCACAGCACTAAGGGGCAACAAGGCGGTATTGGATCCAGTGACAATCGGCATACTATACGGATAATAATGAAGTAGCCCACATATATATATCATCCATAGCTCCTGTTTAAAATGCAGATCATACATTGCGATCCACACTGGTGCACTATCTAAGGACAGGGTTTCGGTGAAAGGATGCTGTAACAAATCAAAATGGGACGGGATCCTCTCCCGCAAGCCTGCATGACACCCAAGTAGATGTACATACTAGACAAAAATCTGGAAAAATACAAAAAAAAAATAACATAGGCTACTAACACCCAAAATAGCAAAAGGCTGGCCTAGGCAGAAACAGGTAAACACTTCTGGGTGAGGGTCTAGACCAAGACAGCACCATAGCTGTCCAGCATTGAAAACAAGCACCCTCGCAGGAGCTTATACGTTATGGGCAGAGTAAATACCTTGTCAATAAAAAAATAAAATAAAATAAAAAGATAAAAGATGGAGTTAGAGAGAGAGAGAGCAGGAGAGACGCGGTCAGCACAACCGGGCACTACACTAAAGGGCAACAAGGCGGTATTTGATCCAATGACAATCGGCACACTATGAGAATATTATTAATGAAGCAGTGTGTATATATATATATATATCATCCATAGATCCTGTTTAAAATGCAGATCATACATTAAGTGTGTGAGATAAAAGACGGAGTTAAAGAGAGAGAACGGGAGAGACACAGTTAGCGCAACAAGCATCCGGGCACTGCACTAAAGGGCAACAAGGCGGTATTGGTTCCAATGACAATCGGCACACTATGAGAATATTATTAATGAAGCAGTGTGTATATATATATATATATATATATATATATATATATATATATATATATATCATCCATAGATCCTGTTTAAAATGCAGATCATACATTAAGTGTGTGAGATAAAAGATGGAGTTAGAGAGAGAGAATGGGAGAGACGCGGTTAGCACAACAAGCAGCCGGGCACTGCACTAAAGGGCAACAAGGCGGTATTGGTTCCAATGAAAAGCGGCACACTATGCGGATATTATTAATGAAGTAGCCCGCATATATATATAGATCATCCATATCTCCTGTTTAAGATGCAGATCATACATTACGTGTGTGAGATCAGAGTTAGAGAGTAAGAGCTGGAGGGAAGGAAACGGTCCGCATGAAAGGATTTCAATGGCGTTCGTTTTGGATTTATTAGCAGATCTTTGATGGGCGTGACAGACCCCGCCCCCTGCGCAGACGCATGCGCACCAGCGCGCACCGCCCGCCCCTCGGTCCGGTCTCCCTATTCACAGCGGGGCGCGGGCGGGAGGCGGCCCGGCCACGGTTCGACCGTCAAAGGCCGTGCTGAACCAATCGTTTACCCGTAGTTAAAGCCCCGACACGCCCTCCACGGCGGCCCTGGGCCCCACAGACCCCCCTTCCCCCTCCACCTCCACCCCCCGCCCCCATTACTCCTCCCCACTCCCCCGTCCCGACCCGACCTCACGCAAATAACCACACGCACACATGTACATATACTTAAAAAACAAATTAACGAGAGGAAAAACGGTGGGAAACTGACTTAAAAAACACTCCTTGCCCAAATTTACTAAGACCCCCCCCCCCCCCATACACACACACACTCAAAAGAAACACTGAGAAATGCACTAAATTAGCCACGAATCCTTTCCCTTCGATGTATTTGTACTATATTTAAAGTTGCAGAGACCTATAAAAGCATTACATTTTCACGTATCTAGACTTGAACATACATATTCAAATTAGATAATGTTGCACTTATTGGCTATTCGTTGCTACACAGAAGGCCAGATTAGATCAATTTATTAGAACCTGTTATTGTTGAAACCTATGGGATCAGAATTTTCACAGGCACACTAAAATTATTTTTTCTTGTTTGCACTTCAAATATCTCTGAAGTTAGTCATTGTAAATCAGTTACTTCAAACTATAGTAAGGGACATTATAATATTAATAATCAACCTGAAAATGACAGCAACTCAAGACAATGGGTCTATGAAACCTTAAACTTAATGTGAGGTGCAGCCGAGCACGAGCAGTAGCAGTAACACTGTCATGCACCCCCCTCCTGCCCCCTCCACGCCGAGGTCTGGGCGAGTGTCCACCACACTGAGGTCTGGTCGACAGCCCTCCACACTGAGGTCTGGTCGGGTTTCCACCACGATGAGTTCTGGGCGGATGTCCAGCACGCTGAGGTCTGGGTGGGTGTCCATCATGCTGAGGTCTGGGCGGATGTCCAGCACGCTGAGGTCTGGGCAGGTGTCCACCACGCTGAGGTCTGGTTGGGTGTCCACATCACTGTGATCTAGGTGGGTGTCCACCACGCTGAGGTCTGGTTGGATGTCCACCATGCTGTGGTCTAGGCTGGTGTCCACCACACTGAGGTCTGAGCGGGTGTCCACCATGCTGAGATCTGGGTGGGTGTCCACCATGCTGCAGTCTGGTTGGGTGTCCACCACACTGTTGTCTAGGCGGGTGTCCACCACGCTGAGGTCTGAGCGGCTATCTACCACGCTGAGGTCTGGGCAGATATTCACCATGGTGAGGTCTGGTTGGCTGCCCTCCACACTGAGGTCTGGTCAGGTTTCCACCATGTTGAGGTCTGGGTGGGTGTCCACCACGATGAGGTCTGGCCGGGTGTCCACCATGCTGAAGTCTGGGTGGATGTCCATCACGCAGAGGTCTAGGTGGGTTCCCTCCACACTGAGGTCTGGTCAGTTGTCCACTACGCTGAGGTCTGGGTGGATGTCCACCATGCTGAGATCTGGTTGGGTGTCCACCACACTGTGGTCTGGTTGGGTGTCCACCACGCTGAGGTCTAGGTGGGTGTCCACCACACTGAGGTCCGAGTGGGTACCACACTGATGTCTGGGCAGATGTTCCCCACACTGAGGTCTGGGCGGGTGTCGACCACGCCGAGGTCTGCGTGGGTATCCACCACGCTGAGGTCTGGTCTGGTGTCCACCATGCTGAGGTCTGGTCGGGTGCCCTCCACACTGAGGTCTGGCATGCTGTGGGTGCTTATTGAGGCTTTATGCACTAGCAACAGGTAAGATCATATCACTGTATCAGGACGAGCATCGACGTGCGACAGTGCGCACTCTAATTTGACTCGGCTGGTGTTCGATCCCACTACCTCTCGCACTCGGAGCGAGTGCTCTGCTGAATCTAGGCATTTCGTCCGGTTCTAATGGTGTGGCGCCTGTTATAGTGGTAGTACTCTTAGCACCTGGAACCCACCGGTAGGAACTCCTTTAGGGTCTCCTTGGCGCCACCAGGAGGCGCATGCCGCCTGAGTGCGCCCCCAGCGGGACGCTGCGCGCCTTCGCCTGAGTGCTCGGCTCGCCACAGGAGGGCGCTGCCCGTGTGACGGGGGAGCGGGCCGGGCGGCGGGCGGAGGGGCCCGGGCGGCGGGTGCAAGGGTCTGGGCGCGGGCGGAGCCCTGCCGGGCGGCGGGCTGCTCACTTTGCGGGTGGCAGGCAGGGAAAGGCGGGGCGCAGCGGGGTGGGAGAACAAGCTTGAAAAAAAAGTGTAGGTGCTATATACTTAGGGAATACAAGACGTCATGCACGACGGGGCCCGGCTGTATAATTACACAATAAACTGGTGGTGAGGCGATCATTCACTGGGTAAGCACGCCGTGCCCTGGGCGGCCATGTTGGAACACTCCATGGCCCTGTAGGGGGCCTGTATACATCATGTGTTAGGCGGGAAACGCCGGTTGTAAGCCAGTCACCAAGTTGAGCAATGTTGAGTCTCGTCAGTCCTTGGATGGGTGACCACCTATCAATAGGATGCCACAGACACCCTGCGAAATCAATAATACTATAGATAAATAGGTTCAAGGTCATGTGGCATTTGAGCATTTATTAATGAATATTTCAATGATCTTTAGCCACCCCCGCCCCCATCCCCTCACTGTCTATGGGTATTACTTGATATCTATTGCAACGGAAGACCAAGGCCTCACAGTCACATCGGGAAACAGAATTATCCCCACGATTAAGCCATTAACCAAAAACATCCCCGATATTGACCAGTGACCTTGCAGGACGGCACTGACTTGTGACAGTGTGCACTCGTGGTGACTTTATAGTACTGCCCCATTGGGAGACGAGGCTGCTGGCACCATGCTATGCTGATACTGAACTAACCTGCCCCTGCCCTATCCTAGTAATGATGAGCGGTTAAGGTGGCGACAAGTATCAATTGTGTAAGTCATTGGTTTGACTTGACCGGGTTTCGAACTCTCCAACCTCTGCATGAGAAGCCTGCAGTCTTCCAAGTCGATCTGGTATGCATAAGCAGATGGACATACAGTGAAACCTCTCTAAAACGACCGACCTTGGAACCGAGTTTAAGTGGTCCATTCAGGGAGGTGGTCGGTTTAGGGAGCTAGAATAAGGTTACAATGGTTTCGTTGGGACCCAAATAAAGCGATCGATATAGGGGAGTGGTCGATCTGTGGAGGTGGTCGGTTATAGAGGTTTTACTGTATATATATATATATATATATATATATATATATAATATGCCTATATAGGCTATATAAGGCCTATATATATAAATATATATCTACAGTACAACCGATCTAATGATTACCTCCACAGATCGACCACTCCCATCTATCGATCGCTTTTTGGGGTCCCAAACGATCACCCATAAAATTCCATTGTAATTATAAAAGAAAACTACCCAAACCGACCACCTCCCTAAATGGACCATTTAAACTAAAGTCAGTCCCATGGACGGTCGATTTAGAGAGGTTTTACTGTATACAGTAAAACCTCTCTAAATATACAGTGAAACCTTTCTAAACCGACCGACCTTGGGACCGACTTTAAGTAGTCCATTTAGGGAGGTGGTCGGTTTAGGGAGTTATAATATTGTGTGACAATGGTACACTCACACAATGGTATGGTTGGGACCCAAATATAGCGATCGATATAGGGGAGTGGTTGATCTGTGGAGGTGGTCAGTTATAGAGGTTTTACTGTATATACTCAAATGCTAATGGGCGGTGAAGTGATCGAGTTTTGAGGTGAACTTGAGAAGAAAGGAAAGTATGGATTTAGTAAGACGAAGCCACATAAATAATACACCCGGGTGCCGCCTCAGCCCGTCGTGGTCACCCTTTATCGCCCACACAGACTGTGTCGGCTGCACACAAACAGCGCCTCCCATAAGTGACTGCGGCTGTCCTTCAATCCTGAGTCTGCGTTAAGCCTCACGAGCCGAACCTCCTGATCACTCAGCTCTGAGGAGAGCCGAGCAGGCTGTTGTTACCGGCCAGCCTCTCGTCTCCTGAGACTCGGGGCGGTGGCCGAATCGGTAGAGCGCGGGCCTTGTGTGCGGGAGGTCGGGATTTCGATTCCCTGTCGAGTCAAAGCAATGATTGATCAAAATTGATACTTGTCGCTTCCTAGCCTGGCGCTAGGCTTTAATACTAATACTAGGATAGGGCAAGGACTGGTTAGCTCAGTGTCAGGATAATGTGACAGTGGGATATCGGGTCATGGTGCTGGCAGCCTGATTTCACACTGTGGCAGCACTATAAATTCACCATGAGTGCACACTGTCACAAGTCAGTACCTGTCCTGATAGGACCTCAGATGTTGCCAGGACGTAAAACTCCAACGACCAACCAACCAACCAACCCAGTGGGGCAGCATTATAAAGTCGCAATTAGTGCGCACTGTCCCAAGTCGGTACTTGTCTTGATATGACCTTAGATGTTGCCAGGATGTAAAACTCCAACAACCAACCAACCAACCTCGTCTCCTCAGATGGGCCCCCATATACATGGCCTTCATGCAATACATCACGTGGGTCACAAAGGGAAGTGAGAGGCCTCTGAGGCTTGAGAGGGGTGGATGGGTGAAGGGGTGGGGTGAGGGGGGGGGGGCTAGTTAATGGTGTACGGCTTAAAGGTGACATAGTTAGTTCAAAAGTGGGGATGCATGCATGGATCAACACACATATGCATATATCGGCATTTATGTCACTCTATATGACTACGTATATATCACTATGTTAGTACGTACACATATCATTTTGTATCATTGAAGTTATATCACTATATGTCACTAAATATATCGCTATGTCTAGTTATATATTGCTAGATATCACTAGCTGTCACTAAAATAGTAAATATATTGCTATGTCTAGCTATATATATATCACTTTATATTAGTAGTTTGTTCATATTCATTAAATGCCTTATATAGCACACATATACAACGTGATAAGCCCAAATAATGCTATATGCATCGTGATATATTAATTATATATAGCGATATATAGCTATACATAATTACATAGATAACATTATATGTGATATATAGTGACCTTAATATAAAAAGGTCCTATCTGACAAAGTGACTGAATTGGTGCTACAGATGTAAAATGGTTCTATCTACAAAAGGTTATCATGCCATTAAACAATTGTTTCTCAACTGGTATTTTTCACTGAGATATATTTAGAATAGTATTGCTGTATCTGCTTTGCTGTCATGCAGTTACAGTTACACAGCTTCAGTCCTCATTATCTCAAAAGCACAATTTTGTCAGATAGAGCTATGTTATGGTAAGGTCGCGATATAGTGCTAGATAGTGACATATTTTTATATATGCTGCTATGTATAGTAATGCAAAGTGTTGTAAACAGTGCTATACCTATTGCCATATATAGTATATATAGTGCTATATATTATAATAAGTAATACAATATAGTGTGATATGGTATGGGGCTGTCACACTACGACGTAACGACGTCAACGTAGGGAGAACGTGAAGAACGTTGAACTTCTCGGCGTAGTATGCAAATTTGGGCACAAGTTGAACGTGGATGCAGCTTAGTGGACGAGAACGTAACGTTGGTAAAGCGTAGTGATACCGTCAGTCACGAGAGAGGACAACGTCACTACGCTCACGGAACGTTATGAACGTTATTCCATCGCCAGAAGAACGTTACATGACGTTAGCTATGTAATGAGACGTTGAACGTACGTTGAATGCACGTTCTCCTGACGTTCTCCTGACGTTCTCCTGACGTTTTCCTGACGTTCTCCTGACGTTCCCATTAAGCCTCGTAGGCTTTTGCACTTGGTTTAATGTGGGTCAACGTAGTGGAACGTAGTGGAACGTAGTTGAACGTAGTGAGCAGCGTTGAAATAACGTCCGTTTAACGTCATTGACGTTCACTGAACGTGAACAGAACGTACGGCGAACGTAAACCCTTACGTTCGACCTACGTCCAAAGTTTTGAACATGTCCAAAACCTTGACGTAACTCGACGTAACACGACGTAATGTGACGTAGCTCGACGTCATTCTAACGTCATTTTGACGTCATCATGACGTAACCCAACGTCATGACGAAAAATGATCACGTTAGGCTCACGTTGGCTCGTCACGTCGTAGTGTGACAGGGGTATTACTATACAATGATTCATAGTGATATACATAGTGTAGTGACTATATTACACTGTGTGTGAGTGTGTGTGAGTGTGTGTGAGTGTGTGAGTGTGTGTGAGTGTGTGTGTGTGAGTGTGTGTGAGTGTGTGTGAGTGTGTGTGAGTGTGTGTGAGTGTGTGTGAGTGTGTGTGAGTGTGTGTGAGTGTGTGTGAGTGTGTGAGTGTGTGTGTGTGTGTGAGTGTGTGTGTGTATTGAACGGCGCCCGTTTATTCACCTTTGGTCGAAATAGACAAGTCTCAGTGAAAATATACTAAAGCCATAGTATGTTTTATTAGCAGCAGACGACAAGCTAGATATAGTGAGTTAGTGATACAGTACAACCCCATTAAACCAAGCTTGGTTAAATAAAACGATGAGTTAATCCAAACTTTTTTGCGGGACGCGGCAAAATACTACCATTTATCATATAAAAAAGTTGATTAAGCCAAAGTCGGTTAATCCAAACTATCGGTTAATCCAAACAAAATTGTCGGGGGCCCAGGCCACTTACGGTACAGTTAAACCAAACTTGTATGTGGTTATGAGGTCATCTGAGACCCCACCAATTTTTTTATATGATAAATGGTAGTATTTTATCGGGCCACCAACAAAGATTTGGATTAACCGATTGTGTGGTTTAACTGAGCTTGGTTTAACGGAGTTATACTGTATATACATAAAAAATAATAATAAAAGTGTCCATATACATTGTATATTACATTCATAATGCACCAGCAAAGTGAGCTAAAGCTCGGTTAAACCAATGATCAGTTAATCCAAACAAATTTCTAGGTTCCCTTCAAGTTTGGTTTAACGGGGTTATACTTTATATCGCTAGATATAATGATATATTTAGCGAGATCTTGTGATATATAGCTATCTAGCTTTATGTCTCACTGCCACATAGTGATTGCAATTAATGGGTTCTGCTCTCCACCACGGTGGCGCCACCTGCATGTGAGCGCTATTTCGCCTTCAGCCACTTCCGGAAATAAAATAGAGGAAACTTGCTGGAAAATAGCGGTACAAACCCCCAAAACTGAAGTTTGCTCAAAGTAATTCAGAAATAATGCGAAATATACTGGTATTTGTCAAATTATTTGAGTACAGTGCAGATAACTTTTTTTTTAACCACAAACGAACTAACAAAAAAAACCCAGCGAAGGTGATGAAATACACAATCTTTTATAGATATACTGTTCAACTTAGCGACATTTAAAATAAATGTTCCTATATCCTAGATCCAATTTACGACTCTTGCACAACGTTACCTAGTTATTTTGCAAAAGGCTTAGGGTCGACTACACACTATAAATACCAAAGTGAAGTGGTTCATGGTCACGTGCACATATCCTTAATTAGTTGGACAATAAGTAAAGGGAGAGGACGCACAGGTTCGCGTCCCGGTGTTGACGACCCGTGGGCTGAGCGCTACCAGTACCACCCAGCACACACGCACGGACACGTTCAATCAGGAAGCATAACAAACTCTGAGCCTGGAAGCAGTGTTCTAAATTGTTACTAAAACAACTATCCCAATTCTGGAATACCTCCTTTCTACCTCTAACACCTGTTTAATAGCACCCCCTCCCCCCACACACACACACGCACCGCGTATCTCCCTTTGTGGGCTTAGTATTATAGTAGTCTGCACTGACCTCTCAGGCAACTAACCACATAGACAGGTAGGCATGTTTAGTGTGTTAATATCAGGGAGCCTAGGTGGTGTAATGGTTAGCACACTGGCCCTGAATTCAAAGAGATGTGGGTTCGAGTCCCGCTCTAGGCACAATATTCCCCATTTTCATCACCAACATGACACTGGTTGCCGTGACCATGATCCTGTACAAGCTACGTGCTGTATGGTTGTTGAACCTAGCATGTGTATGTATGTGTAAGTAAGTGCATTGCCTGTATGCATGTAATTGTAAGCATTAAATGACCATTTAAAAGACTTACAATTCCAGGGGGACGAGTGTAGTAGTCTGCACTGACCTCTCAGGCAAGTAACCACATAAACAGGTAGGTGTGGGTAGTGTGGTGATATCAGGGAGCCTAGGTGTTGTAATGGTTAGCACACTGGCCCGGAATTCAAAGAGATGTGGGTTCGAGTCCCGCTCTAGGCACAATATTCCCCATTTTCATCACCCCCATGACAGTATTATAGACCCCGTCCTGATATGACCTTAGATGGTGCTAGGACATAAAACAACAACAAACAGCAAACACACAGTATTACAGGCACCCATTGTAAAACAAGCTTACCGGCAATGTGCCCCAACAACTTTCTCTGGGGTTAATTCACTTGGAATGGGGAGCCACTGATAAGGTTGGTTGGTTGATTGTTGGAGTTTTACATCCTGGCAACATCTAAGGTAATATCACTTTATCAGGACGGGCACCGACTTATGACAATACGCACTCATGGGGACTTTATAGTACTGCCCCACTGGGAAATCAGGCCACTAGCACCCTGACCCGATATCCCACTCAGTCACCAAGCACTGGGCACAAACTGAAAGACGCGATCTGCGGGAATGTCAATGTGCACCGGGTGTCCTGTTTCAAATGAGCTAACTCGGATTGCCCGGGGCGCGGGACTTACTCACCGGAGTGGTCACCTGGATGAGCTGCCAATGGGTTGGAACCGGCGACACAGTTTAAAAAGGTGCCCGGTTTAAAACGGGGCTTTTCATGCGTCAAAGTCGAATGGGAAGCCTGAAATCTTATCTGGATTTCTGGCTTGCTTCTTCTGTCTGTGGAGGAGTTCTCTGGAAATGTAGGGCAAACCAAGCAAGGGTTCCTTCATGATTCATTTTAGTGACTATTTTAATTTATTGTTAGGCTTGATAGTATATATTAATCCTCTGCACTGACAAGTTAACAAGAAATTAACAAGTTATTAAACATGGTATACAACCTCAATCAGGCAGAAATGCATGTGCATGCGCATTGCGAAGAGAGGGGTGGGGTGGTGCATTATATGAGTATACATGGTGGGAGAACATATACTGTATTATTATTCCCCCCGACCTCTCTCTTTATATATATAATATTAATAATATATATATATATGTACGATATAATCTATTATGTGGATATAAATAATGGCAGCCCCTTAATGTTTTTCTATAACCACCATAACATCCATGTCACTGCCTAGTTGGCATTCTCTCCTTCCCACCTTCTCTACACCATGAGCCAACTGCCAGTCTGCTCACTTTCGATATAAATATATATATATTCATTGTCACAGATCAGGTTCACAAATGTGCGAAATCGCACCATTTCTTTTAAATACCAGATTTAGAATTCTGCCCCCCCCCCCTCTTCGACACACATTATCCTGTCACCCCCACCCCCCACCTCCACTCGCCCCCATAAGACACAAAATACCAGCCTCAGGCGAAGCTCTGCCAATCTATCCCATAATGCCCACACTGGACCGGACAGCTATATCCAGCCCTGTGGCCATTGCAGCAGATGTTGGTTCTTATCAGTGTATGTGTGTGTGTGTGTGTGGGGGGGGGGGGGGGGGGT
>CM059191.1:36641658-36756226 GCA_030323885.1 Branchipolynoe longqiensis
CCAACGGCTCGCCGTTGGGGTTTAAATGCGCAACACGGAGGTCGCCGCGCCGGGCGATAGCCCAGGACTAATGACCTTGTCGGCCTCGTTAAGATAAGCCGGGGGGGGAGGAAACCCGACCCACATTGCCGGGGTCGGCGAAAGGAAAACACTCGAAAGCCACACTCGCCTCCAATATAGCGTGGCGCTCCTGCCTGGCCTTTTCTTGGGTGTCGGCCGCCGCTCGGTCGGTTTGGCCAGGGGTGGGCTGGCTGTCCTCCCCCGGGCTTGAGGGGGCGCTAAGGGCGTTTAGGACAGCCTGGGAGGTGCCCCCCCCCCCCCCCCCGTCACCCCCAGGGAGGCGGGGGGGGGGGGGGGGAGGTGCGAGAGGGGAGCGAGCCGGGGCACCTCCCGGCTCCCCTAACTGCCCTCACTCTTCTGGCCGCGCGCGCCTTGCCACCACGCATCCCGAGCTGCTCAGCAACCGCTCGGATGTGCATGCCTCGTCCCTCCCCCAGCCTGGCTGCTGCCCTGATGGCAGAGGACGAATTCCAGTTTCTAGACTGGGCCACCCTAGCGGGGCTCAGCAGGAAAACTACCGGCGTAATGGCACAGGAGGACGTGACCACCATCGCCGCACTTCGCGCGGTGGACAAGTCGGATTTCGCGGCCCTCGACATATCGCGCGGCCAGCGCCCCCTCCTCCGGGTAGCGCTCAGCGGAATCGGCAATGAGGATTTCAGGCCTAGCGCCCCCTCAAGCCCGGGGGAGGACAGCCAGCCCACCCCTGGCCAAACCGACCGAGCGGCGGCCGACACCCAAGAAAAGGCCAGGCAGGAGCGCCACGCTATATTGGAGGCGAGTGTGGCTTTCGACCAACTGTGGTCATCAACAGCAGCCAGCAAGGTACTGGGGCGAGCAAGGGGCGAGACAGTCGAGACGCCCGAGCGAACCCTCCCCTCGGGCGCAGTCGGCTACATACCGCCTCCCCCACCCCCCACGGACCAGCCGAGCCGGCACGGCGCCGGCCCGGACCCTCGCCATAGCCTCACCATACGAGCTAAGTCCAATAAAGCGCTCCGTATCATAGACTATCTGCCGCGCACGGTGCGCGACAGGATCGCAAAGAAGAGAAAAGAGTATCTGCAGGTGCTGGACCCCCCCACAGGGCAAGTGCACTTCAAAACTGAGGAGGACAGTTGCGCCTGTGTTTACCTCACGCAGGGTGAGTGGGGCGCCGCAAACCAGTGTTTATTCGCGCACCTCCTGCAGCTTGGCCAGGTACAAAGGGAGGACGTGGAATACTACCTCGCATACACCGCGAGCATCCACAACCTGGCGGCAAAATTTGAGTGGCAGTCAGTAATCGAGTATGACACTCAGTACCAGGAGGTGCAGGCCGAGCACGGCTCTGCCTGGGGCACGGCGGCGACCTACCTGGAGATGCAGCTATTGGTCCCCAGGCAGCGCCCCCCCCCATGCAAAAAGGGCGTGGAACCCAGGGCACCCCCGGCGCCGGCCACCACTACGCCAGGGGAGGGCGCTCAGACGCAGCAGGCACCGCCGCCGCCGACAAAACCATATGCAGGCTGTTCGCCAACACGGGAAAGTGCCCATACTCCCCCTGCAAATATGAGCACGTCAAGAAAGAATAGGGCTGTCTGGGGGGCGCCCTCCTCCCGGACGCCTGGGAGAGGCTGCTCCCCCCCGACACAACGGACCGCGCGCGCATCATCGCCGGGGTGCGGGAGGGTTTCCGCGTCACCAGTGCGCCCGTGACGGGCGGGCCCTCCCGACAGCCCAACCACCCTTCGGCCACGCGCCCGGAGGCGCGGGACGCGGTGGAAAAGCAAATACGGCTGGAGATCAGCAACGGCCGCTACATAATCCGCACCGGGGTCGCGCACATCACGAGTGCTCTAGGTGCTATACCCAAGGAAGGGGGCGGGATCCGTCTGATCCACGACGCCTCCCGCCCGCACGGCAGCGCCCTTAACAACTACGCGGAGGGCGATGGCTACAGCTGCTCCACCATGGAGGAGGCCGCTGCCCTCCTCCAACGCGGCGGATACATGGGAAAGATAGACCTGGCCAGCGCCTACCGCAGTGTCAAGATCCACCCCGCGGATTATCCCTATGCAGGGTTACAGTGGACTTTTGCGGGGGACAGCTCCCCCACATACCTCCAAGATACCCGACTGATGTTCGGCGCGCGGTTGAGCGCTATAACGTTCAACCAGCTCACGCAGGCGGCTGTCGGTATCATGCGCGCGCGGGGGTGGGGTGACCATGTGCTGGTCTATTGCGACGATTTTTTCGTCACCCACCCCCACCACGACGGCTGTCGTCGCCTCATGGGCGAACTCATGGCTCTCCTGCGCGAGCTGGGGTTCGCCATCAATTACAACAAAATTGTCGGGCCAAGCACAGCCATCACTTTCCTGGGCGTGGTCATACCCCCTTACGCCTGCAAAACTCAGCGCAAAACTCAGGCCGAATCAGCCACGCAGCGCCGCAGTCTCACAAAAAAAGAGATCCAGTCGATATGCGGAAAATTAAGCTGGGCCGCCCAGGTAATATACGGGGGGCGCACCCACCTGCGCAGGTTACTGGATGTGATGGGCGCCCTCGTGCGCCCCTCCCACCGCGCCCGTGTCACCCCCGCCATGCGCGAGGATCCCCGGTGGTGGTGCCTTTTCGCCCGCCAGCACAACGGGCGCACCCCCATCATGGAGGCCTCCCCCGCCACCCCCATCTCAACCGACGCGTGCCTGGATGGAGCTGGCGGTTACCACAATGGCGACTGGTTTACGGTCGCGTTCAGCGACTGGCCCGGCACAGAGGCCCTATCTATAAACTATAAAGAGGTACTGAGCCTCTTGCCAGCTGCGCACCTCTGGGCGCACACCTGGGCGCACAAACGCGTCTATGTGCACACCGACAACCAGGCAGTTGATTAAACAGAGGAAATTTCAATCACGGACAATTGGTCTTCCTGATTGCACTGCTCCTTGCCATATCCTAATAATGCTGAGCGCCTGGCTAGGAAGTGACAAGTATCAATTTTTAAGTCATTGGTTTGACTCAACCAGGATTCAAACTTGATTAAAGCTGCATAGTCTGATGAAGGCATAACCTTTTCTATACCAAAAACACTTACCTAGATTTGATCGCATATATCCAGCCACTCATTACAGATTTATCGCTGCATATCAATTAGAATGAATACTCAGTGAATTTAACGACACCTGTTTAGTGGTAGAACTGAAACCTGTGAAGTCCAACATTTCAAAGTGAATGTCAAAATTAAATGAACATGGTTTCAATTCAAATATCTAGAAAGGTAACATCTTAAAATAAGTTACTTCAAATTAAAGTAATGTAGATTATACTGATTAATCCCGTCACAAGTCACTTTATATATTAATTTTAATATATAAACTTTAATATATTAATTTTAATATATAAACTTTAATATATAATTTTAATATATAAACTTTAATATATTAATTTTAATATATAAACTTTGATATATAAATTTTAACATATAAATAACTCAAAGTCAGCGGACCATGCAACTTTAAATCCAATTTGAGAAGGACAGCCACGGGCAAACTCGTGGACTACAATCAGATGGTGTGCAAGTGGAAGCAAGTGCTGCATCATCACTCACTAGGTGTACACCGGTGTCACATACAAGCCGTCACATGAGTTCTACTACATGCATCACTCACCCGGTGTTCACCTGTGTTAGACACAAGCTGTCACATGAGTACTACTACATACATCACTCACCGGGTGTACATCCACATCACATAGCCATCACATGAGTTCTATGTGTATCACTCACTAGGTGTACACCCATGTCACACACAAGCTGTCATGTGAGTTCTACTACATACATCACTCACCATGTGTACACTTGTGTCACACACAAGCCGTCACATGAGTTCTACTACATACATCACTCACCATATGTACACTCGTGTCACACAACCTGTCACATGAGTTCCACTACATACATCACTCACAAGGTGTACACCCATGTCACACACAAGGCATCACATGAGTTCTACTACATACATCACTCATGAGATGTACACTTGTGTCACACACAATCCATCATGTGAGTTCTACTACATACATCAATCACAAGGTGTACACCCAAGTCACACACAAGCCGTCACATGATTTCCACTATGTGCATCACTCACCAGGTGTACACCCATGTCACACACAAGCCATCACATGATTTCCACTACATACATCACTCACCAGGTGTACACCCATGTCACACACAAGCCATCACATGATTTCCACTACATACATCACTCACCAGGTGTACACCCATGTCACACACAAGCCGTCCATGATTTCCAATACGTGCATCACTCACAATGTTCCCACAGTTACCGTGCCCAGTGATGTCTAACTTCATTATAAATATAAGCACACACTGCCACCCGCAGCTCAAGCACCGGTACTCATTGGAGTCAGCACCCACATGCCCCAGAGTTCGCTGTTAATTCGACAGGTGGTTAACACATCACACCGAAGATACCCAATTTCTATTTTTATCCGTAATTAACCCCTCGCGTCACGCCCCTTTCTGCCTTCATGACGTCGCTAGGAGTTCGCCCAATTCCTCGGCAGATATCTTTTTGAGTGGTTGCTAGAAAATCTGTGAGCGTAATGCCGGGTTGTGATTGGGTTGCGCGGGTGCCCCCAGCTGCCCGGGGGTACATCCCGACGTGCGGGGTGATCTTTGGGCGGGAGGGCGGGAGGTGGCGGCATTGTACCCCCCCCCTCCCCACCAACCACTACAGCCCTCACCCCCACCCCCACGCCCACCTCACACACGGGTAAGTATACCCTGCTCACGCCGCGACGCGCCCGACAGCAAAGATTCCTGCTGGGTCCCAATAACAGGCACTAGACAACGCTAATAGTGCAAATAAAGACCGTAAACTGCAGGTAATTTGCCGGCCGGCTATAATTTGTTCAAGCCGTTGACCCTCCCGCGTCGTCCAAACCGAACCAGGTCAGTTGAGGGATGTTTGTCAGCGGTCTGTAGTTGAGGTCACACTGAGCAGCCTCCTGCACCCACACCAACTACACACCACATACACAAACTAGGCACACAACCATGTACACACACCATATACACGCACCGTGTACACATGCCGGGTACACAGCCATGTACACACACCGCATACACACACCATGTACACACACTGGGTACACAGCCATGTACACACACCTCATACACACACCATGTACACACACCGGGTACACAACCATGTACACACACCTCATACACACCATGTACACACACCGGGTACACAACCATGTACACACACCTCATACACACACCATGTACACACACCGGGTACACAACCATGTACACACATGCCGTACACACCACATATACAAACCAGGCACACAAGCATGTACACATACCACTTACACACACCACATACACACACCAGGTACACAACCATGTACACACACCACATACACACACCACATACACACACTTTGTACACACACCTGGTACACAGCCATGTACACACGCTGCATACACACACCACATACACAAACCAGGCACACAACAATGTATACATACCGCTTACACACCACATGCACACACCGGGTACACAACCATGTACACACACCACATACACACACCATATACACACACCGGGCACATACCATGTACACACATCGCGCAGCCTCCCGCACCCACACTGCATACACAATGTACACACAACACACATACCACCATGCACACCACATAGATACACCACATCCACACACACCACATCCACACAGTATGTACACACCGTGCACCCACACCACAGACACACACTGCACAACCTCCTACACACCACATACAAACACCGGGTACACACCATGTTCCTACACCATGCACACAGCCATGCACATACTATCTACACACCACATTACACCATGTACACTCACCATGCAGCCTCCTGCACACACACAATGTACACACCATATACACACCACATACACCCCCATTGACACACACAACATACTGCCATGTACACATACTGTGCACACACCACATACACACGCTGCACATCCTCCTGCACACACACCACATTCACAGACTGGGTACACACGATGTTCCTACACCATGCACACAACCACGCACATACTATCTATGCACCACATTACACCATGTACACTCACCATGCAGCCTCCTATGCACACACCAACAACACACACCATATACACCCCATGTACACACACAACACACTACCATGTACACACACTGTGCACACACCACATACCCACCACATACACACCACATACACATCATGTACACACACTGCACACACACCATGTAACCACCATGTACACATACCGCGCAGCCTCCCACACACACCATGTGCACACACCAAGTACACACCGGTATTAACAAACTCCACCAGCTAAAGTAGCACCATGCTCTCCTTTAACCTAGCCGACTGGCAGGTGGGCACTTGTCGGTTGGCAATGCAACCTTGGTGTGGATATGTAAAATTGACTACAGGTTGAGAGAGACTACCAGACCAGAGAAAGCCTACCAGACCAATTGAATCAGGACTACCTCTAGCACTAGCAGTAGCACTGTCATCTATCTGTCGGACAAAACATCTGACAGTTGCTCAGTCAGCCGTACAATCAGTCCAACAGTCATGGTCCGGTGAACTGAGTCCAGTCAGGAGCAGTCAGCTTAGTGAAAGCCAGTCGTGGTGGTGCACACAGATTGCCAAATGGGATCATAGCAAGCCGATGGTGCAGATAAGCCTAATTGGTGGCCTCGGGCGGGTGCGGCAGATTACTCCCGGTCGGGCGGGGAGGGCAGGCGGGCGGGCGGGCGGGCGAGCGGGCGGGCGAGCGGGCGAGCGGGCGGGCGGCCAGCCGGCCCATACAAGTCGCCACGGCCATTGCATTAGCCACATTAAGTCCGTCAACAACCCAGCGGGCTCCCGGCCAGTGTTAGTTCAGCCTGCATCCGCTAGGACAACACGGCCGCGCTGCAGACGACATCCCGCGCACGGCGATCTGCGCAGTGGGGTGGAAGCAGCAGCAGCAGGTGTTACATCACCGCCATCCGGGCCTAGCCGCCCCGAGTCCGACTGGGGACCGGAAGTGGCTGGTTTTGGTTTGTTTTGTTGGAGTTTTATGTCCTAGCAACGTCTATCATGGTTATATCAGGATGGGTACCGACTTGTTGGTTGGTTGGCTGTTGGAGTTTTAGGTCCTGGAAACATTTACAGTCATATCAGGATGGGTACCGACTTGTGACAGTGCTCACTCATGGTGACTTCATAGTGCTGCACCAATGAGAGTGGGAGATCAGGCCACTGGTAGTGGGACCACGACCCAATTTCCTATTCAGTCACATTAATAACTGATATTGAGCTGACCAGTCATTGCCCTATCCTAGTAATGCCGAACGCCAGGCTAGGTAGCGACAAGTATTACTTTTGTAAGTCATTGGGTTGACTCGACCTGGAATCAAACTCCGGACCTTCCGCAATAGAAACCTGCACTCTACCCATTCGTCCAGTGGCAGTGGTTGGTGAAGTTCGTGGAAGAGGTGTCATTGGGAAAGCACAGTGGGGAGGACACACTCTGACTGAATACACCCACAATGCACCCAGATTAACATTCCCGCCATGTCATACAAACAACCGAGGCGCTCTCTGTTGTGTACTGGTAAATGTGAAGGTATACATTGTGCTGCATTGTGGGCGAATTCCACTGTTTATTTACTCGAGAATTGTATGCTCAACGTGCTCAGTGTGGTGTTCTGTACGCAGGCACGCAGGCACGCGCAAACACGCGCGTACACACGTGCGACAAGCCTCGCCGGTTGAGCAGGATGTCATTTCGGATCGTGTACTGGTGCCGCTGGTGCCACTGGTAACGTCCAGTGCCACCAAGGCCACCAGCACATATTGGTTGGTTGTTGTAGTTTTACGTCCTGGCAGCATCTAAGTTTATATCAGGATGGGTACCGACTTGTGATAGTGCGCACTCTTGGTGACTTTATACTATATCGTTCTGCCCCACTGGGAAATCAGGCCGGTCGGCACCATGACCCGATATCCCACTCAGTCACATTATCCTTACACTGAGCTATACAGTAACGCCTCTCAAAATCGACCAACCGTGGGATCGACTTTGAATGGTCCATTTAGGGGGTCAGTTTAGGGAGATTTTTTTTATCGTTATAATGGTATTGTATGGGTGATCATTTGAGACCCAAATAAAACGACCAATATAGGGGAGTGGTCAATCCGTGGAAGTGGTCGGTTAGAGAGGTTGGACTTTCAGCGGTAAAGTGAGTGAAAGCAACGGCTGCTGAGGTGTGGGCGAGCAGATGGCGCCACATGCTGAGGTCATGAGTCAGTAGTACTAGTAGATGACCTAATAAGTAGGTCACCAGCCGATGACTTAGTGGCTGGGGAGTAGATGAATCTTCCGGCTTATTATACTCGTATAATGGCTTATACAGCATATTATATATAAATATATATATATATATACATATATATATATTTATATAAATATATATATATATATATATATATATATATATATATACACACTCTCAATCACAAACTCCTGACAGGAGACGCATTGGGTATCTCCGTTGCTAAGTACACCTAACGGGAGGACTGATGCCATCAGCCGGTCGCTATAAATAAGGCCTCCCCGCTCTCGTCGTTCAGCACACATTACTCCCGAACACACGTGAGGCCCACCACCTCCATCGTGACCGCCGAGCGAGGCGCCTTATCTGTTCGGCCTTCTCCGGCATTGTCCGGAACTATCCGGAACTATCCGGGCCGTTATCTGCTGGCCGGCTCCTCAGAGTGCCCGCTGCCCGCTGTCCGACTGGGTAGCATGCCCGGGCACTGGACCGTGCCTGGCGACACGCCGGCATCAGATAGCGGGGGCAACGGGCCGTAGCAGCGATACAGCAGTGCTTTATGGGGTAGGGGAGGTGGAGGTGGTGGTGGAGGTAGCGGAGGTGGGGGATGTGGCGGTGGTGGGTCAGGTGGGTGAGGTGGCGCGGGTGGGGGAGGTGGCGGTGGTGGGTCAGGTGGGTGAGGTGGCGCGGGTGGGGGAGGTGGCGGAGGTGGCGGTGGTGGGTGAGGTGGGGGAGGTGGCGGTGGTGGGCGAGGTGGGGGAAGTGGGGAGATTGGGGGAGGGGGGAATTGTTTTTATTTAAAGTTGCAGTCCGATGGTTTTGAGTTTCTGACATTTTCTGAGATAAATACATTAGGTTGATCGTTATTATGTACCTTACTTTAGCTTAAAGTAACTTACCGGCGCAAGTTAGCCACTTGCGCCGGTAAGTGGCTAACTTTTGAAATATTTGAAGAGGAACCATGCAAAATTAATTTCGGCAAGCACGCCAAAACTCTGACCCCATAAGCTTCTGCAGTAACCGCTTATATTCAATTGCCTCAGTATTCCCTTCTGTGTGGTGACAAATGTTTGATAAGTGCACTAGTATCTAAGTTAGATATGTAGAATCACATTTAGATAGTTGTTTTGGTTTTGAAAATTTGATATTTTCATTGGACTATGCAGCTTTAACCACATCTCCAGAGCACATTGATTTTTATCATCAGCTATTGGACGTCAAACATATGGTCATTCCGACATATTTCTTTGGAGGAAACCCACTGCCGCTACTCTTTCCAATAAGCAGCAAGGGGTCTTTTATATGCACTTTGCCACAGACAGAACAGCACATACCACAGCCTTTGATGAACCAGTTGTGGACCACTGGTTGGAATGGAAAATAACCCAAACTGCAAATGTGTCCACTGAGCAGGATCGATCGGATGACTGACACCTTCACAGCCTAAGCTACGTCCTGCTCCTCTGGGAGGTCTGGGAGGTGTGGGAGGTGGAGGAGCGGGGGTGGCAGAGGTGGTGGCTTCACCAAACGTCGGGTTCTTTACGCGTTAAAGCAATATGGCTTGTTTCCTGTTACCGAACCGGTCTAATCTGAGGTGGCAGGGTGGAATCCCGTTCCGCCCCCCCGCCCCCCGGCTCCCCGCACACACACACACACGCGGGGGAACAGCATGACATTCGCCGGAAGTTGGGCAGGTGGGGCGGGGATGAAGGTAGTGAAAAGTGTCTGAGATGTTCCTTATCACCCGCAGAGTCTTCTGATGGGCTGGAAATGTCAGCTTTCAAGTTCAAAGCAAGCTAATCTTCACTCCCAGCACCCCGCTTCCAGCATCCCAGTCCCACCACCCTACTCCCACCACCCACCCACTACCCCCACCACCCACATACCAGCAGATAGATAGATGTTAACACTAACACACACCTCGTCACACCAGTTGAATACGGTCATATCTAAGGAATTACTTCAGTTTTTTTTAAACATTCACCAATCAACGTCTACTATTCACCGTCGTACTAAATGCTAGTCCCCCTAAACCTGTGGTTTGGTGAAACACACATCACCTAATGTGGTCCCTTAAAGTTGCATAGTCCAATGAAAGCATCAAATTGTCAAAACCAAAACACTGAGATAATTATAACGATCAACCTGATGTATTTATCTCAGAAAATGTCAGAAACTCAAAACCATTGGACTATGCAACTTTAAGCATTTGTTGCTGCATAGAAGTCAACTTACTAGAACATGTTACTACTGAAGCCGATGCTGTCAAGAGTTTTGGTGGGCTCACCAAAATTAATTTGGCATTTTTGAACTTCAAATATCTCAAAAGTTAGCCGTTTAAAATAAAAATTACTTTTTAAAAGTTTTTTTGTAAATATGTTTATTCTGCTGAATAAGTCTTTTGTCAGTGCCGAAGCACTGGTCTTCCAGCCATTTTTCAATTCAGGGTTATTTATACAAAAGGTATATAGAATAAGGTGTACAATACTTGTTGAATACACAATTTGCACCATGTAACACAATGAAATTCTGAAACCCAAAAGTTCCATAACAATATGGTACAGTAGTGTCATATAACTAGATCAATATTAGTCAGATCAATGTGAGTATTTACATAGTATTTAGAATGTAAGCAGAAGTTATCTTCTGTATTCAGTTGGTAAACTTGTAGTAAGTTTTAATGTTCAGTTGCAGTTAGGCAAGCGGTATATAAATGTTGGTTTGTTAGGAAAATTCTAGTGTAGCTCTAATGTAGTTAGTTATGTGAGTTTATGAATTATGTTGTTGGGGTGGGGGTTGTTAATAATACACTGCACCAGCTGTGGCCAGTGAAGCAGTGGGACCAATCCCAGTGCATTTAGGTCTTACATTTTATATTTCAGTTTGGGTTATTTTACATTAAATTGTACATTACAGTTTGGGTTATTTTACATTTTTACCTGGACTGTCTCTGTCACTTCAAGCTAAAGTAAGATAGATTATAACGATCAGCCTAATATATTTATCTCAGAAAATGGCAGAAACTTAAAACCATCGGACTATGCACCTATAAGTGTGTACACCCGTGTACAACTACATGCTCCCACCACTAGGGGACGCCTTCAAACAGGTCAGTCCGTGTCAAATGGAGTCTTGAGATTAATGAGCCGACGGCTGTAAAGCGCCGGGATAACATCTCAGCCGGGCGTGCGGCCCTCAGCTCCTCCCAGCCGAGCGGCCGCTCGGAGGGGTTCGGGCCGGGTTCGGGATCCCGAGTCGCGGTGATGCTCCGGCGACGGTAATAAAGAGCGCCGCCTGGTGCTAACTCGCCACCTTTTGGGTGCGGTTCACTAACGATCAAAAGGCGCCAGTCGCCCTGGGAACGACTGTACTAACATGTAATAAGTACTCCACCAATGCGCCGATGGAGGAAGTAGCAAAGTATATAATTATGTTCCCCTAGCATTTCCACTTGTGTAATGCGCTATATATCATATATATATACACATATACAGTAAAACCTCTCTAATCGACCACCTTCACAGATCGACCACTCCATTATATCAATGGCTTTTATCTGGGTCCCAAAATAAGTGCCCATAGCATTGTATTGATTAAAAACTCCCTAAACTAACCACCTCCCTAAATGGACCATTCAAACTTGGTCCGATGGTCGGTCGATTTAGACTAGAGAAATTTTACTGTATACAGTAAAACCTCTCTAAATCGATCGACCTTGGGACCGACTTTAAGTGGTCCATTTAGGGAGGTGGTCGGTTTAGGGAGTTAGAATATAGCTACAATGGTATTGTTGGGCCCAAGTAAAGCGTGTTTTCGATCTGTGGAGGTGGTAGGTTCGGGAGCTTTTAAAAAATATATAAACAGAGAGCGAGAGAGGGGGGGGGGGGGGAGCCACAGAGTGAGACGATCACCAAGTGATCGGTGACCTTTGTGTAAGACGGTTCCTGACCTACAAATACGCCCCGCGGTCTATCACGGCGCTATCGCATCTCAACATCCATTTTTCTTGTCTGCGGGATTCAAGGGTTGCTGACATCCAGTAAATGATTTTCTGATTTCGCACAGCTCAAACCCATATATTAGAACCGGTGAACTCGTCGGTGTTGATATTCACCCATTTCTCACCCCGTGTTTACACACACACGCACATACACACATATAGAATGATATACACACACATACGCACAGACATGTATATATAAATACATATATATATATACATATATACATATATATACATATATACATATATACACATATATATACATATATATACATATATATATACATATATATACATACATATATATACATATATATATACATATATACACATATATACATATATATACATATATAATATATTCATATATATACAATTACATATATTATCATTATATGCAGGAAAGATGTAAGTAAATGTAACTGATAGTGATAGTATAATTATTACCCAACATTGAAATAGAGCGCCAAGTCCGATGCACACACACACTATATATATATATATATATATATATATATATATTTATATATATATACATACATATATATATTATAATGTATAAATAATAGTGCTAACAGATTATCTGTGGTGATGTGCTGATATTCCCTACAGTGCTTTATAAAAGTGGTCTAGGACTGACCAGTGTGATGTCAGTATTTGGTATTTGTCTACCGATAGTTGCTTGTTAATATATATTTGAGCCTGTCTCAAAAGGTGATAACTCTTCTTTTGTTTGTCCATTGTAACAATTGACACAAAACAGCACAGAAACGGTTACACTGAAAACACAAGGACATTTGCTTCAAATTAATATTTATCCTATTGGGATTATGAAACACCACATAAAAAAACAAATCAGTTTATCCTGAATAAATGCATAAGCAGATAGTATGTTGATCGTTACAATGGACAAAGTTTTGTCCCATATTGCTTAGCACCTTTTGAGACAGTCTCATTTATATGTCAGCTTCTACGGACCAATGGCTGAAGTCTGAAAGTTAAAGCTTTATCGCCCTCGAATCGAATGTATATCACCTGGCCTACGCATCAGGTGAGATTCACTTCAGAGACCCTCTGGCTTTACTAATCCCATATCGGGCAATAACTGCTTTAACTTCCCTGTAAGCAATTAAGTAAGAATAAGTCTTCGTACTTCAGCATTGCGTATGTAATATTTAAAGACGTCCACACCCACACACTACACACACCTTGCACCCACCCACCCACACACAATACACACACCTTGCACACACCCACACCCACAATACACATACATACCTTGCATACATCCACACACTACACACACCTTGCACCCACACACATTGCACACGCACACACTACCCATACTTTGCACCCACACTCACACTCACCCACACCTTGCACACACACGCACACTACACACCTTGCACACACACACCTTGCACACACACACACCTTGCACACACCCTGGGGCAGACACATAGCGCGCATTCCTCTACTCAGGGCCTCTCAGCGCTGCCGGCCCTTTGAACCCTTTCCGTACTGCATGCCTGTGCACATGATCCCTGCATTGCCGGGTCATCACGAACACGGCAGTCTCCTCACGTGGATCCGTAGAAATGTCCGCCTCTCCCCCACCCGCCCCATTCTTTAGGTGAGATAGAAGGCTGCCCAACTGCCCCATCCTCCAGGTGAGATAGAAGGCTGCCCACCTGACCCGTCCTCCAGGTGAGATAGAAGGCTGCCCACCTGACCCATCCTCCAGGTGAGACATAAGGCTGCCCACCTGACCCATCCTCTGGGTGAGACAGAAGGCTGCCCACCTGACCCATCCTCCGGGTGAGACAGAAGGCTGCCCACCTGACCCGTCCTCTGGGTGAGATAGAAGGCTGCCCACCTGACCCGTCCTCTGGGTGAGACAGAAGGCTGCCCACCTGACCCGTCCTCCGGGTGAGACAGAAGGCTGCCCACCTGGCCCATCCTCTGGGTGAGATAGAAGGCTGCCCACCTGACCCGTCCTCCAGGTGAGATAGAAGGCTGCCCACCTGACCCATCCTCTGGGTGAGACAGAAGGCTGCCCACCTAACCCATCCTCTGGGTGAGATAGAAGGCTGCCCACATGACCCATCCTCCAGGTGAGACAGAAGGCTGTCCACCTGACCCATCCTCTGGGTGAGACAGAAGGCTGCCCACCTGACCCATCCTCCAGGTGAGACAGAAGGCTGCCCACCTGACCCAACCTCTGGGTGAGACAGAAGGCTGCCCACCTGAGCCATCCTCTGGGTGAGACAGAAGGCTGCCCACCTGACCCGTCCTCCAGGTGAGACAGAAGGCTGCCCACCTGATCTGTCCTCCAGGTGAGACAGAAGGCTTCACACCTGACCCGTCCTCCAGGTGAGATAGAAATTCCCCCAGAAGGCCCGGGCCCGGCCTGGGCGGGTTGTGCCCGGCAGGGGTTGCGGGTGTCATTGTAGTTCGGGGATATCCCGCCAGGCGGTGGGCTGGTGACGCAATGTGACGTCAAGCTGGCACGGCGGGCGTTCCCCGGAGCTGAGGTCAAATTACAGAGCGGGAACGCCCCCTAGCGCCGAGTGGCGACAGCGTCACCAGAGTGGTGTGGGCAGCGCGTTATGTCCTCCTTAGGAAAGAAAACACTGGTGCATACCGCCCGGGGTTACCATGGCAACCGCCCCCACAGGGCAGCCGTGAAAGGGGTTCATTAACTGGGTTCTACCTAGATAAAGGATTCACCTGGTACTCACAGTACATGGGTGAATACCAACCCTATATAAAAACGGTCGAAAAAGTGGGTTAATGAATTGAGAGCCTAATTTCACAATCTAAGAAGCAACAATTATTCTTTACATATGTCTTATTGATAGCCCGCTACCTTTGAGTTGAAAAATATAATATAATATCTAGTTTAATAAGATTTAAAAGTGAAATCGATGGCGTTCTGCGGCCGCCATCTTGTCTTTTTGCATTCTCTCCCATTTCACCAAGTCTGTGCCGATATAAGTAACCATTTGACACTGGAGGCAGGCATTCTACTTGCTGTTCCATACTAAAGCTATTTTCATGCGTATTTACAGTACGTTGTCGTTCACCCGTGAACTACAAGTACTGGGTGAATCTTTTATCTAGGTTCTACCATGACAGGCCTTCATGGTTTGGTTTGTTCGTTTGTTGGGGTTTTAGGTCCTTGCAACATCTATGGTCATGTGACAGTGCACACTCATGGTGACTTTATATTGCTGCGTCATGGGTAAATCAGGCTGTGGGCACCATGACCCGATATCTCACATTATCAAACACACACTGAGCTAACCAGTCATTGCCATATCCTATTAATGCCGAATGCCAGGCTAGGAAGTGACAAGTATAAATTTGATAAGTCATTGGTTTGGCTCGACCGGGATCCGAAATCTCGACCTTCCGCATGCGAGGCCCGCGCTCTAGCGATTAGGCCCCCGCGCCCGGTAGGCCGGACAGGTGCCGCTGTGGTGTCAGGTAAATGCGCAATGACCGGCGTCCCGCTACACTCAGCACCAACACACATCAGCGAAAAACAGGACCGGGAAGGTGCTGCAGGAACGCGGCCAGTCAGCAGTGTGTAAGGCAAGGCGTACTTATTAAGGGGACTACGCACTTTGTAAATGAGCTATTATAATTAGACACATCTTAGTGAATCCGCATGTTGGTTGGTTGTTCGAGTTTTACGTCCTGGCAACATCTAAGGTCATATCAGGACGGTACATACATGTACATAGGTAACATATAACATGTAGATTATCTGGTAATATGTGTAAATAAGTTATATAAAAACTAAGTATGAACCTAATAATAAATGCAAACTATTAATTTATATATAGCCTCTCATGGGCAGTCTCGAAAACCTCCCGATATATATATATATATATATATATATATATATATATATATTCACATAAATAACCCGCCGTGAATATGGCATAGGCTGCCGACACGGCGTAAAGCAACCACCAATCGACCAATCAATTATAAATAACCCTCAGTAGAATGCCGTTCTGTTCTGCCCCCACGTCCACACCCCGTACCCATATTGGCATAACTATATACTTGATATGTTAGTCTGGTCTGTTAGAGGGATTTTAAGGAGGGATTGTGCAAATTTGTCTTTGGCGAGTGTTAAGGTTACTGTCAAACAGACATCAGATTTAGAATCCCTGAGGTTCCAAAACCCTAGAAAAGTGTTTTGATTTGTAACTGTATGACTTCTTCTTGACAAGTAATGTAAAAATAATTTTTTTGGTGGTGGCCATTTTGAATTGTCCAATATGGCGACCCCATTGAGAATTGGCTTTGGCTCCTGGCAGATTTGAATTCAGCAGGTCACAAACTACAAGTGTGCAAAATGTCATGCTTGTAGACAAATTTGCACAATTCTTCCCCCAACAGACCAGACTATATATTCTATGTATGTGTGTGATAAACACCTATCCATGACAGCTGCTGCTGAAATATATGTATATATGTGCACATATAAGTATATATATGTGTAGTTACCATCGCTACATCCAAACAAGCCCTCTTCCCACCCCCACCCACACTGCCCTCTGGCGAGAGCTGCGCCCCCTGCCGGTGTGGCCGGCCGCCGGTGGGTATGTCGGGTACGATAATGAATATGGCGGCCACGATCTGCCGGACATCGCCGGACGTTACCCACTGTGGGCTTTGTCAGATTCACTCACTCACCCTCAAACTAGACCGCCCCGGGCCTGCCCCACACCACGCAGGGTGTGTCTGTGGGGCGGGTCGGCGAGCCGGGTACGAGCCCAGGACGAGCCGGGGGCGGGCCGAGGAGGGAGGGGGCGCGGGTCGGGGATGGGCTGGGGCGGGTCGGGTCGGGAGGGGCGTGGGTCGGGTGGGCCGGGACGGCCGGGGAGGGAGGGGGGGGGGGGAGGGCCGGGGAGGGCGGGAGCGGGTCGGGGATGGGCCGGGGACGGGCCGGGGAGGGAGGGGCGGCGGGTCGGGGTATGGGCCGGGATGGGCAGGGAGGAGGGGCCGGGTCGGGGAGGCCGGGGAGGGAGGTGCGGTGGGATGCCAGGATGGCGGGAGGGGGGGGCGCGGTTCGGGGATGGGCCGGGGACGGGCCGGGGAGGGAGGGGCGCGGGTCGGGGATGGGCCGGGGGTCTGGCGGGGGCAGAGGGGGTGGGGGCGGCGGCGACCGGGGACCGGCCGGGGAGGGAGGGGGCGCGGCGGCGGGCCGGGGACGGGGGGAGGGCGGGCAGACGGGCTTTCAGGACGGCTACAGTTACCGGGCGCCGCGTTACTTCTAGGGCGGCCCGACACACAAAGCGCCAACCGGCGTCAAGTAGGAAGTTCGCCACAATGAGGCCGCCCGAGTTGCTTAGCAACGAGTGGCTTCATCCAGAAGCCACATGTGAAACAGGAAGCAGCCTCTCCGGGGCGGCCACTTTGATCTCTTATGGGGTGAGGGGCCGGAATGGGGGGGAGGGGGTAAGGAGGTGGTATGGGGGTGGGGGTTCTTAGACTAATTTGTCCCCCGGGGTGAAGTGGAGTGGGCCCGGCCGCGAACACAACACTATCACGCTGCTTGTCCAGCTGCCCCGAGGCAACCCAATTTCACACACACTCTTTCTGTTGCTGCAAATGTCTTTAATGTGTGTGTCATAAATTAGGTTTACCACGGAGCTAATTCCGAAAAGCGCAAACACACAATCTGCAAGAATTCCATCAATTGAAGAATGGAATTGTGAAGGTTATTAGTTTGCTACCTGATAATATTAGTAAAAATGGCAATTAATGCTCCGTGTTAGACACATTCACATTTCTCAAAAAAGTGTCATGAAAATGTCTTGCACAAAGCATCTCACCATATATGTTAGATAAATGATTCACCCCGTACTTGCAGTACACGGGTGAATGACAACGTAGCATAAATACGGGTGAAAATAGCTTTAGTTTGGAACACAAAGTAGAATACCTGTCTCCAGTATCAAATGGGTACTTATATTGGCACAGAGTTGGTGAAATGGGAGAGAATGCAAAAAGATAAGACGGCGGCCATAGAACACCATTGATTTCACCTTTAAATTCTATTAAATTCTATGTTTTATTATATTTTTCAACTCAAATGTAGCGGGGAAATATGAAGACATGTAAAAGGAATAATTGTTGCTTCTTAGATTGTGAAATTAGGCTTTGATTTCATTTCCCCACTTTTTCGACAGCTTTTATACAGGGTTGGTATTCACCCGTGTACTGCGAGAATGGGGTGAATCCTTTATCTACATATATGTATGTGTGCATGACTTGTCATATGTTTGAATGTGAGAGGGACGTAGCTCAGGTGGTAGCATGTCCACGTGTGAAGGTGTCGGCCATCCTATCGATCCTGCTCAGTGGACCCATTTGCAATATGGGCTATTTTCGGTTCGAACCAGTGGTCCACAACTGGTTCATCAAAGGCTGTGATATGTGCTGTCCTCTCAGTAGAAAAGTGCATATAAAAAGACCCCTTGCTGCTTATCGGAAATAGTTGCCTATGTGGTGGCGGCTGGTTTCCTCCAAAGAAATATGTCAGAATGACCATATATTTGACATCCAATAGCTGATGATACGTAAACCATTGTGCTCTAGAGGCCTCATTTCATTAAATAAAGCAAGCTTCTTTTTTTTTTATATGTTTGAATGTGTGTAAATATCGTTGTGTATATGGATGGTTGACATAGCCTTGTATGTGCACTGCATCTACAACTTTCAACATCAGATATCCAGTGGTGCTTTCTCAGAGAAGCATGATGTTGCTAAAGAGCCGTGTTTCTTAGACGTCACTGTGAACACTGTGCGTGTGAGCAGGATGACGCTGCCTGCCCAGTATGTGACCCTGCCTGCTCACTCCTCACTCCTCACTGCGCAGGTCAGATGCCCCCACTCTATATGGTAATCCCTCACGGGGGCGCCACTAAGTACCAGCCGAGTCAAGCCCGTGCACTACCTGTGTTTTGTGCTCTCCGCATGCGCGTACCTCTCGTGGAAAGTCTCGGGCACTTTTCCATGTCCGCCCCCTCTCCCCCTTCTCCCCTCCCTCCCCGCTCCCTCCCCCTTCCCCACCGCATCTCCCCTCCCCGCCCCCGGGACGGGACAAAGCGCCTGAGCTACTGAGGGTCAGCCCTTGGACTTGGAGGATAACGGATGTGGACCCAGTCTGTAACTTGTAAGACACTAAATAAGCCAACCAGTGCCTGCCCTGTTCTGACGTTCCCTTGCGGCCACTGAGTGCAGGGAACCGGTTACATACAGTCTTGAACTTCTTTTGCCCAATTACAAGGCCTTGCAAAGCCTTGAATTTAACTTGATTTTGGTAACTAGCCTTGAACAGCCTTGAATTCCAATATACTGTCCCCACTTATCTAAATTAGTCCGAAATCGCCATTCGACATAAGATAATCTGACATACCTACACACAGTAAAACGCCAATATGCGCATGCATTCCAATCATAAACAGCCTTGAATAGCATTTGAATTCCATATCTTCACACGTGTACAGACCCGCCATACACAAAGGTGGTGCTGGGATACCCTGCCCTAACAAGGTCAGAGCCTGGACGCTGAGGGATCCAAGTGACGTCAGCCAGGCAGGCTTTCTGTTTAACTTTCTGGTGAGATGGTATTCAAACATATCGGAACCTCTGGCACTCAGTGCACCGCAGGTCACAGCACACAGGATACAGCACACAGGTCACAACACAGAGGTCACAGCACACAGGTGACAGGTCAGCCCATATGTGCATCACATGACGCTGGCCACCATCACCTCCTGACCGACATCAAAACGGACCTGTCCACTCAGTTCGTCTTCCTGTTATCCGCTCATTGCTCTCGCTAAGAAAGGCGGCCTAACAACTCACCGACCATTCTCACGTCTCCACTTCCTTTCATGTAAAGTTTGTTTGTTTGTTGTTGTTTTACGTCCTAGCACCATCTAAGGTCATATCAGGACGGGTACTGACTTGTGACAGTGCGCACTCATGGCGACTATATAGTACTGCCCCACTTGGAGTGGGAGATCAGGCTGCCACAACTAACCAGCGACAAGCCAACAATTCCTTGTATCCTTCCATGAAATCTATATCTATTGAACTGAAGCTTGAACAACACTTATTAAAACGCACAGTACCCGTAACAGCAACAACTATTGCTTTACGTATCAACCTTTGAAGCGTTGGGGGAGAACTGTCGACACATTTAGCGGTGAGTTGCTGGTAAAACCGGCCGACTATGGGAAGGCCCGGCGGCTGTAAGTTGAGGCGGCGGAGGCCCGAGGTGGGCGCGTTGGGTGCGTTGGGCGCGGCGAGGGCAGGGAGCGGCCGGAGCCGGGAGAGGTTTAAAAAAAAAAGAGGAATTTACGGCGGGTGTGGCTGTATGTGTGTGTGTGTGGGGGGGGGGGGGGGGTCATGGGTTTGTCCAGTACGTTGCCGCTCTCCAGAGCCGGCCATATGTAGCGAGAGCTCCGAGGAAGGAGGATGGAGGATGGAGGATGGGAGATGGGGGATGGGGCAGGAGAGAGAGAGGAGAGTGGTGGTAGAGGGGGTAGAGGGGAAGTAGGAAGGGGAGAAAGGGGGAAAGGAGGGGGGAGAGGGGAAAGAGGGGAAAGGGGGAAAAGGTGGAAATTGGACGGGAGAAAGGGGGGGGGGGAGAGGGGAAAGAGGGGTGAGGGGGAGTGAGCAGGAAAGGACCATTTCGACGGGCGCTCGCTGTAAGATGCCGGGTCCGGTGTCGGCTCATTTATGTAGCTGTCACACTACGACGACAAGCGGCGACGACAGCCCAGCGACTTGGATTTGGTGAAAACCCGACGACATATGCAAATTCGGGCCAAGTTGGACGACAGTGCCGCGACAGTGCCGCGACAGTGCCGCGACAGTGCCGCGACAGTGCCGCGACAGTGCCCCGGACCTGTTTAGGAAGCAGTTTCCATGAGAAATATGAAGAATAGGACGGTTCAAACATGTTGGTTTATGCGGCGGACCTGTTAGGAAGCAGTCTCCATATGATATATGAAGAAATGGGACGGTACAAACATGCGTGTTAGACTATGCGGCGGACCTGTGAGGAAGCAGTCTCCATATGATATATGAAGAAATGGGACTATGCGGCGGACCTGTGAGGAAGCAGTCTCCATATGATATATGAAGAAATGGGACGGTACAAACATGTGAGTGTGTGTGCATGTGTGTGAGTGTGTGTGCGTGTGTGTGAGTGTGTGCACGCGTGTGTGAGTGTGTGTGAGAGTGTGTACATGGGTGTGTGTGTACATGTGTATGTGGGAGTGTGAGTGTGTGTGTGAGTATGTGCATGTGTTCATGTGTGAGAGTGTGAATGTGTGAGTGTGTGTGGGTGTGTGTGGGTGGGTGTGTGGGTGTGTGTGAGTGGGTGTGTGGGTGTGAGTGTGTGTGAGTATGTGCGTGTGCGCGTTCGTGTGTGAGTGTGCGTGACACACACGCAGATACACCACTACACACACACAAAGCAGTTTCCATGAGAAATATGAAGAATGGGACGGTCCAAACATGTGTGTTAGACTATGCGGCGGACCTGTTAGGAAGCAGTCTTTATGAGAAATATGAAGAATGGGACGGTGCAAACATGGCTCATGATAGTGAGTGTTTGCACCGTCCCATTCTTCATATTTCTCATGGAAACTGCTTCGTGTGTGTGTAGTGGTGTATCTGCGTGTGTGTCTCTGTATGTGTCTGTGTGTCTCTGTGTTGTGTCTCTGTGTGTCTCTGTGTTGTGTCTCTGTGTCTGTGTGTGTGTGTGTGTCTGTGTGTGTGTCTGTGTGTGTGTCTCTGTGTGTGTGATAAACCACACACACTCACTCACATTCACTATCACACTCACACTGACTATCACACTGACTATCACATTCACACTCACTATCACACTCACTATCACACTCACTATCATACTCACACTCACTATTACACTCACTATCACACTCATTATCACATGTAGGTTTATGCAGCGGACCTGTGAGGAAGCAGTCTTCATATGATATATGAAGAAATGGGACGGACAAACATGTGTATTAGACTATGCGGCGGACCTGTTAGGAAGCAGTCTTCATGAGAAATATGACTCATGATAGTGAGTGTGATAGTGAGTGTGATAGTGAGTGTGATAGTGAGTGTGATAGTGAGTGTGATAGTGAGTGTGATAGTGAGTGTGATAATGAGTGTGATAGTGAGTGTGAATGTGAGTGAGTGTGTGTGGTTTATCACACACACAGAGACACAGACACATCAGAGACACACACACACAGACACACACACAGACACACACACAGACACAACACAGAGACACACACAGACACATACAGAGACACACACACACAGACAAAGAGACACACACAGACAGATACACACACAGACACACAGACACACCACTACACACACACAGACACACACGAAGCAGTTTCCATGAGAAATATGAAGAATGGGACGGTGCAAACATGTAGGTATATGCGGCGGACCTGTTAGGAAGCAGTCTCCATGAGAATATGAAGAAATGGGACGGTACAAACATGTGTATTAGACTATGCGGCGGACCTGTTAGGAAGCAGTCTTCATATTTGGGACGGTCCTAACATCCCTCAAAGCAAGCTAAACTGAGCCATGTTTGGACCGTCCCATTCTTGTGTTTAACTTAACGACAGCTTAACGACAAGACGACACCGTAGCGACACCGTAGCGACACCGTAGCGACAGCGTAGCGACAGCCGAACGACAGCGTCTGTCGCCGGCTGTCGTCGAGGTTTTTCAACATGCACAAAAACCCGACGACAACCGGGCGACAGTGGAGAAACTGGAGTTGTCGCGGAGGTGTCGCGGAGGTGTCGCGGCGACACCCGAACGACAGCATAGCGACACCTTAGCGACAATCGACGACAGCCAACGACAGAGCAAAACGACAAGTCGTTGGACTGTCGCCGGCCTAGTCGTCGTAGTGTGACAGCTACATTAGACGTGGATGGCCGGGCCCGGCACAGGGCAGGGAGACAAAAGGCCTAATGAAGCCAGTCAACACGCCGCGCCCAGCTCAATGGGTCGTTGTAGAGCTCCCAATTGTCTCTTTTTGGAGTATTCCGATTCAAAGCTAGTAAAACTAGTAAAAGAAGCTGACCCGGCAGGATATAAGCATCGCAATTAATGCGGCCATTGGGTTTTGCGACGTTATTTGTATATGCAGATTCATATTGCTAGCAGCTATTGATTTAGTTAGTTGGTTGGTTGTTGGCAACATATAAGGTCATATCATGTTTAATTTTGATGTACCGCCCTATATTTTCCTACAGATTTTTTATATTTTTATTTTAAACCTTTTTGTTGATGGCAGGTTTTCTTAATATCTAACAACCTGAATTTGGGCCCCGCTTTTGGCAGGTTACCCCCCCCCCCCCCTCCCCCTCCCGCGCCCCCGTTCCATACTACTCGAAAACCCATGACTGGCGTCAACCCCACAGCTTGTGTTTCGTCTGGATTACATCTATGTAGTTGTAGAGATCCAGATCCGTGCCCCCACCTCTGCCAATCTGGATTTCAACCGCTGTGTATAACTTACAGCGACATCAGAGGCCAGTTGCTCTCATACCATGTCTATGTGGTGTGGGAGGTTAAAAATCCCTTGGGTCGGTAACAGTGTAGACTCAGGCTTTCTATCGACAAACTGTCTAATGGTGAAAACAAGTCTATTCAGACTTATCCATGATAGGCAGTAAAAATCTTCAAGAAAAAAAAAGAAGAGATTCACCTCTGCTGGTATATACTGACTAGTAGATCATGGTTCATGGCGTCTTCATGGTGCAGCTAAAACTGAAATGTTGTGAGACATATTCTATTGGTAAAACAATGCGATATATCCACATCGCTTAAAGTTAAATAGCAGAAGTATGTAATTCAATGTTGCAATGTTGGTAGTGTGCTTGATTCGAAGCGATTGACTCACCCCTCGTCTCGTCTGAAATACTCATGGGTGGATCGAGCGCTTTCCCCTCCATCCAACCACATCGCAATGCCGGGATTTCACACCCTACATTGCTGGATGTAGCCAACCAGACGCTAGCTAGCGGCACTTCTCAGTGAGCCAGCAATGTGACTGCCCGCACTAGCATAATTTCTTTCCACCCACCCGTACTACAAACGTGTATCTATAGGGTGGGCCAAGAAGCTTCAGTCCGCCTCATTTTTAATAAGCTTTTCTGTTAACTACACTTCCTTGTCGAGTTGTTCCATTATCAAATCAGGTGACTACACCTTCTTAGCGGCATAATGACATATTTAAATCAACAACATAATTACATCATGTCAAAAATAGAGGTCTATATTAAATAAATGAATGTTCTGTAACAGAGACTGGACATGATGGTCGAATCGGTAAAGCGTGGACCTCGCATGCGGGAGATCAGCAGTTTGGTTCCCGGTCGAGTCAAACCAATGACTTATCAAATTGATACTTGTCGCTTCCTACCCCAGGGCTCAACATTAATAGGATAGGATAAGGACTGGGTAGCTCAGTGTCAGGATAATGTGACTGAGTGGGATATCGGGTCATGCTGCTGGTGGCCGATTTCACAGTGGGGCAGCACTATAAAGTCACCATGAGTGCACACTATCACAAGTCGTCCTGATATGACCTTATATGTTGTCAGGGCGAAAAACTCCAACAACCAACAAGCTGTAACACAGTATTATAATAAACGACCGGTGTGTGTTATTTTCTTTTCTGAATGTATTGGGGGTTTCTGTGAAGCTGGTCTAAATCTCGCCGGAAGGCGGGACCGGGTGCATTTCCGGTCTGCGCAGCCGGCCTTGTTAGCGCGGGGAGGCCGGGCACCTGACGGAGGGTGAAAGTCGCCCTGACAGCGGCCATTGTGGACGGGTCCCCAGCCACTCATCGGTCAAATGACAGGCCAGGCACCCAGTGACCTGCGCACTGCCCGCAAACACCACATGACAGCCGCAGTCGCCGGCCACTGCACACTTTGACCGATTCCCTGATGAATCGTTGGGTATATATATATATATGGATATATTTATATATGTTCAAATAAATTAATTGTCCACTAGCAAAGCGATAGAATTATAAACAATATTCTTGAATATAGACACCCTATATATACTATACATAGTATTTATAATTAGATGCATATATAGCCATTTATAGGCCTATAGGGGGTGTATATCTAAGATTAATTAAAATGATTCTATCGCTTTGCTATTGGACAATTCATTTATTTGAACATGTGAAAAAATCTGGTTTGAGAAAGTGTGTTATCCCACAACGCATTGCAATATATATACAGTAAAACCTCACTAAATCGACCGACCATGGGATTGACTTTAAATGGTCCATTTAGGGGGTGGTTGGTTTAGGGAGTTCTTTTTATCATTGTGAAAACAAGTCTATTCAGACTTATCCATGATAGGCAGTATAAATCTTCACGAAATACAATGGTATTGCATGGGCGATCATTTAGGACCCAAATAAAGTGATCGATATAGGGGAGTGATCGACCTGTGGAGGTGGTCGATTAGGGAGGTTTTACTGTATATACATTTATACTCATTGTGTGCTTAACTTCCTTATTCATTGCCCAAGTGGTTATTGTAAATCCGAGGTGATTTACTGACACTACGATGTGCATGCACACGCTCACATAGACACTTATAGTTATACAAGAACTTACACGTTATACTTTTAACACTACTCTAGTAGTAGCGCTGTGAATAGGACACCTGCTGCAGACGCGGTGTGAAATCACCACCAGTCAGTCAACCAACACAACTCCTGGAACGTGTTTCTGGTATGCTTCAGAGCTGACTCTACGACATCTCCACAGCGTCTTTTTTCCCTCCAATTTTCATTCACTGTGTGCCTCGGAGTTGACTCTGATACATCACACTTTTCGAGTAGGAGATGAAAACACCTCCAAAATAGCTATGTGTGTCTGCTAATCAGAGCTGTTCTTTCAATTGCAAATGGCTGCAGGAAGTGCATCCTATGGAGGCCGCCATTTTCGAGGTACCCAACTGCTAAAATGCCGTTCAGAGTAGCGATATAAATAACTATATTTATATATACAATAAAACCTACATATCCGACCACCTCCACAGATCAACCACTCCCCTATATCGATCGCTTTATTTGGGTCCCAACAATACCATTGTAACCACATTGTAACTCCCTAAACTGACCCCCTCCCTAAATGGACCACTTAAAGTCGGTCCCATGGTCAGTCGATTTAGAATTATAGGAGGATTGGGGTTTATATATATATTATATCATATATATATATATATATATATATATATATATATATATATATATATATACACATTGTAAAGATATTCCATCTCCGTAAACCGACCACCTCCCTAACTGAACCACTTAAAATCGGTCCCATGGTCGGTCGATTTAGAGAGGCTTTACTGTATATATTATACACAAATGTATGCGCTATTCATATAATGATATACATATACATATTAGGTGCTAGTAAAGATAACTATAACTATATACCTGCAGGCCGACACCTGGACTTGCACACGGCTAATAAACAGGACACCTGTCCAGCCCTGCCCGCAGTTCGTGCAGGGCGTGTAGGGTGATAAGGATCTCACGCTTCATGTGCCAGGTTCAGCCATTCACACCACTCAGACCGTGGTGCAGCCGTGCGCACAATCCACTGTCTGCCTGCCCATTGTTACGGTGCAGGCCCTCATCGACTGCACCAGGCGCACCACCAGGTGATGTGACGGTGTGGTACGGTGGTAGTGTGACAGTGTGACAGTGAGTGCGACAGTGTGGTAGTGTGACAGTGTGGCGGTGTGCCAGTGTGGCGGTGTGACAGTGTTACAGTGTGGTGATATGATGGTGTGACAGTGTGATGGTGTGATAGTGTGGCTGCGTGACAGTGTTGCTGTGTGACAGTGTGGTGCATGACAGTGCGGCAGTGTGACAGTTTTATGGTGTGGTGATGTGATGGTGTGACAGTGTGATGGTGTGACAGTGTGGCTGCATGACAGTGTGAAGGTGTGGTGATGTGATGTGACGGTGTGACAGTGCGATGGTGTGACAGTGTGAAGGTGTGGCTGTGTGGTGGTGTGACAGTGTGATGTTGTGATGGTTTGACAGTGTGGCGGTGTGAGAGTGTGGTCATGTGATAACGTGGCTGCGTGATGGTGTGGTGGCATGACTGACAGTGACGGTGTGACAGTGTGATGGTGTGACAGTGTGGCTGCATGACAGTGTGATGGTGTGGTGATGTGACGGTGTGACAGTGTGATGGTGTGACAGTGTGAAGGTGTGGCTGTGTGGTCGTGTGACAGTGTGATGGTTTGACAGTGTGGCGGTGTGTCAGTGTGGTCATGTGATAACGTGGCTGTGTGATGATGTGGTGGCATGACTGACAGTGACGGTGTGGCAGTGTAATGGTATGGTGGTGTGACTGATACTTAGTGCTAGTGTGACGGTCTGATAGTGTGACAGTGTGACAGTGTGACGACCACACCACACTTAAGTGACAGTGACGGTGCATCATGACGCAACACGCCAGGTGCAAGCGTCGGCTGCTGATTACCTTCCCGTTATATTTACTGTTGGTGGCGAGATGAGCGCTATTGGGCGGTGTGGGGTAGGTGGGTTGGGTTTGGGGTGGATTGGGTTGAGGTGGAGAGGGGTCGGACGGTGCGCTGTGGAGTAGGGTTGGATTGGGTGGGTTGGGTTGTGGTTGGGGTTAGGTAGGGTGGTGTGGGGTGTGTTAGGTTGCGTTGGGGTTAGGTAGGGTGGGGCTGGATGGGGTGGTGTAGGTTGGGTTGGGGTTAGGTAAGGTGGGGTGGGGTGGGGACGAGTGCTGTTGTTGGGGGTCGTGTGGGAGGGGAGCTTATTTTCTCGGGACGGCTTTTATTCCTCTCAAGAACATGTGAAACGTCAGCTGATGATTGCCACTGGCAGTCATCCACTGACCCCAACTCACACAACCTACACCGAGTTAGCATGGGGTGTCCAGTTATAGGCATGAGAGAGGGGAGAGAGGGGGGGGGGAGAGAGGGGGAGAGGGTGTGTTGTGGGTGTGGGGTGGGGGTGGTGTGGGGGGGTGGGTGGGTGTGGTGAAGGGGGGAGGGAGAGGGAGAGGGCGAGGGAGAGGGAGAGGGAGAGGGAGAGGGAGAGGGAGAGGAAGAGGGAGAGGGAGAGGGAGTAGGTTGGCTGTATGAAGGCCTGAGGAAAGTATTGGTATTGGTTTGGTTGTGTAATGGAGAATATAAACAGTCCTGTGGTTGGGCATGAGCTCTAACAAAGTAGAACTAGGAATACAATATTGGGTCAACGCAAAAGCCCTTCCTCCTTTCTCTCCCCCCCCCCCCCCCCCCCCCCCCCACCGGCCCCATCCCCATGGCCACCTGCACTATCGGTGGAGAAACTTAGTCTCACAACACCACCCACCATGGTTTCGTATTCTGTCAGAATATTATGACATCATATATTGTTATCCTTCGTACACTCCAATAACAGTTGTATCGATGACATTTGAAACCTGCGACCTGGCAGCGTTCACAATCATCGGGGTTCACTTCAGGGGGGTCCTCACATCAGAGTTCAGGGGTCAATCAGGTATTAAGGCTGCAGAATACACGTGGGGGTTGTTGGGGAGGGAAAGAAGAGGCAGGTGTAGGCTGGGAAGGTGTGTGTGTGGGTGGGTGGGTGGGTGGGGGTGATTCTGGGAGGAGATAAGTAACCACTGACCTATTGGGTCATGTTTACCTAAGAATCAACAACTGATTATCACCAAATGTAATGTACTAAACATAGTGTATATTTTCTTTGGTGATGAATTCAATTCTAAATAAAACAAAGTATACTTTTGTGGTAAATTCAATTCTAAATTTTAAAAATGCCTGCAATGTGCCTGCACATCGTCTTAACATTGGCGCGTGTTTGTACATAGTTAAACTATAAATAATTGTATTTATAAAATTGTATTTAGATGTGAATTGTTGGTCAGTTGTCATAGCTGTAGGCTACAACTCAGCTGGGTGGTAAAGGTCATATATGCAACCAACAGAAGCCTGATTCAGGCCTTGTCTGTGGTCAGTGGCTGATCAGTGGTTGGTCAGTGGTTGGTCAGTGGCTGGTCAGTGGTTGGTCAGTGGCTGGTCAGTGGCTGGTCAGTGGCTGGGCAGTGGTTGGTCAGTGGTTGGTCAGTGGCTGGTCAGTGACTGGTCAGTGGTTGGCCAGTGGTTGGTCAGTGGTTGGTCAATGGTTGGTCAATGGCTGGTCAGTGGTTGGTGAGTGGTTGGTCAGTGACTGGTCAGTGGTTGTTCAGTGGCTGGTCAGTGGTTGGTCAGTGTGGGGGCTGCTGACTGGTCAGCTACGCCTACCTGCCCGGCAACAGCACCCAGCCTCCATGGACGGAGAAAGCAGTGAACTCCTAATCAGCAACTGAAGTGCTGAAGTGAGAGGGAGGGGGTGGTGGTGGTGGTGGTGGTGGTGGGGGGGGGGGGGTTCAAACTCACGGCAGACCTTCCAGTGAGTCTATATTTGCTACACGTTGGCTGCTGTGTAATAAATGTCTCCCGTCAGTTAATCTGTTTAGTCATGAAGCTGTTAATAACAATGCTTATTCAAAGGGTTATATGTATATTATACATATATAAATCAGCATATACATAGGCTAAGCTTCACACGTTTCTATATGTGTATATATACTATAATATTATATGTATATATAATATATATGTATATATCATAGCCTAATTAGTTTTGTACTAATTTCAGATCAAGACACTGTACGAAAGAGAAACTGTTCCCATTGCAATAAAGTTGTCATGAATTGCTTGTTCCCAACAACTCAGTCTGTACGTGCATCGTCATTCATATGTTCTGTGGTTTAACTTTAAACCCACACAACGAACCCACTCAGACTGGGTTTCAACTGTCGCAGGCTGGCGGTCTCGCTTTTGTGGTGTGATGGTGCGGCAGGTGGCAGTTTGGCAGTGTGACGGTGTGATGGTGTGGCAGTGTGATGATGTGGCAGTGTGGTGGTGTGGCAGTGTGATAGTGTGGCAGTGTGATGGTGTGGCAGTATGATGGTGTGGTGGTGTGATGGTGTAGCAGTGTGATGTTGTGGTAGTGTGATGGTGTAGCAGTGTGATGGTGTGGCAGTGTGATGGTGTGGGAGTGTGGTGGTGTGGCAGTATGATGGTGTGGCAGTGTGATGCTGTGGCAGTGTGATGGTGTGGCCGTGTGATGGTGTGGCAGTGTAATGGTGTGGCAGTGTGATGGTGCGGCAGTGTTAAATAAGCAGATTGTTCACAGGCAAGTCTAAACACGAGAGGATAAAAACTGGAAAGTCAATCCTTTTCTTGCGCTTTAACCCTATCTATATAGAGGGTCCACACGCTCTGCCCACCTGTAAAGTGTTGGGGTGCTGGGCGGAGGAGGGGGGTCCGGGGGCTGCTTCTGGGTGTGTGTGTGAGTGGGCCACCTGTGAGGTGTGACAGGCTCACTGAGGTGCGGTGGTTAGATGTTCACACTACCATGACGGCGCGCCGGGTTCACACTAATCACTATCTCATTTTAATTTTTTTTAGCTTCTTATATTGAGAAAAGAAAACTGGATTAGAAATGTCAGAAAGATGGATCGAGGGATGGAAACGTAAATGATAGTGTATTACATGGCGAAGCGTAATACTTAGCGAACGTGGATGAATTAAACAGATTTCAATCAGGAATAGCTTGCTTTATTTACTGCTTATTGAAATGCTTATACCGACTCCTCGACGGGGGTATTACCGGGGTGTTTTATTGGTGTGGGATAGGACTTTTTGTCCCGGGTATTGTACCTCATAACAGTACAGAAACAGCATTCTGGGATACCACCTGAGAGGCCTCCCGGTGTCACCCTGCATATATAACACAACAGACACGGCATGTTAGGATACCACCACGGGAGGCCTCCCGGTGTCACCCATACATAACAGTATGGACACGGCATGCTAGGATACCACCCAAGGAACCCTCCCGGTGTCACCCCATACATAAGAGTACTGACACTGCCTGCTGGAATGCCATCCCAGGAACCTTCCCAGTGTCACCCCATACATAACAGTACAGACATGGCATGCTGGGATACCACCCCAGGAGGCCTCCTGGTGTCACCCATACATAACAGTACAGACATGGCATACTGGGATACCACCACGGGAGGCCTCCCGGTGTCACCCATACATAACAGTACAGACATGGCATGCTGGGATACCACCCCAGGAACCCTCCCGGTGTCATCCCATACATAACAGTACAGACATGGCATGCTGGGATACCACCATGGGAGGCCTCCTGGTGTCACCCATACATAACAGTACACAACAGTACAGACACAGCATGCTGCGATACCACCTGAGAGGCCTCCCGGTGTCATCATGTGCATAACAGTACAGACACGGCATCCTGGGATACCACCTGAGAGGCCTCCCGGTGTCATCCTGTACATAACAGTACATACACTGCATGCTGGGATACCATCACACAGGCCTCCCGGTGTCACCCATACATAACATTACACAACAGTACAGACACGACATGCTGGGATACCATCACGGCAGGCCTCCCGGTGTCACCCATACATAACAGTACAGACACTGCATGCTGGGATACCATCACAGCAGGCCTCCCGGTGTCACCCATACATAACAGTACATAACAGTACAGACACTGCATGCTGGGGTACCACCACGGCAGGCCTCCCGGTGTCACCCATACATAACAGTACATAACAGTACAGACACTGCATGCTGGGATACCACCACGGCAGGCCTCCCGGTGTCACCCATACATAACAGTACATAACAGTACAGACACTGCATGCTGGGATACTATCACAGCAGGCCTCCCGGTGTCACCCATACATAACAGTACATAACAGTACAGACACTGCATGCTGGGATACCACCACGGCAGGCCTCCCGGTGTCACCCATACATGACAGTACAGACATGGCCCACTGGGCGGATGCCGAAGGACGACAGATCAGGACCCAGATGATACATATCGCAATATCCAATTTCTCTCACCAGATCAGACATTTCAGGTGTCAGAAGTATTCACAGTGAGGACAGTTTATAGGCCTGTACGTCATTTGCAGTCAGGCTCTGACCCATAACCATGGTAGACACCGTCCTCCCGCCGCCATTCCTGAACCCACCCCTCATGTCAGTCTATCACAGCTTATTGAGAATTCATTCGCTTCACTGTGTAGCGTCAGACAGCAAACACGTCATTCCCATGACTCACATTTCTTGTATGGAGTAGAACAATTAAGTAGTTCAACTAGATGCATTAATCCTGAGCCTATAAGTGTAAGATTTCTGTTTGTTTGTTTGTTGTTTTACGTCCTAGCAACATCTCAGGTCATATCAGGATGGGTACCGACTTGTGAGAGTACGCACTTATGGCGCTTTTATAGTGCTGCCCCACTTGGAAATCAGTCCACCGGCACCATGACCCGATATCCCACTCAGTCACATTATCCTGATACCGATAACCAGTTCTTGCCCTATCCTAGTAATGCCGAGCACCAGGCTAGGAAGCAACAAGTATCAATTTTTAAGTCATTGGTTTGACTCGACCGGTAACTGATTTTCCGCACGCGAGACCTGTGCTCTACCGATTCGGCCACCGCGCCGGTATAAGTGTAAGAAGACAAGTACAATGTTTAATGGTGAAAACAAGTCTATTCAGACTTATCCTTGATAGGCAGTATAAATCTTCAGGAAAAAAACAAAAACAATAACGTATATATGCTATATACAGTAAAACCTCTCTAACCGACCACCTCCACAGATCGACCACTCCCCTATATCGATCGCTTTATTTCGGTCCCAAACGATCGCCCATACAATACCATTGTAACAATATATAAATTCCCTAAACTGACCAACTCCCTAAATGGATTATTCAAAGTCGGTCCCATGGTCGGTCGATTTAGAGAGGTTTGACAATATATAGGTCTATTTAAAGTACGGAACGGTAAGGTATGTTATCACTGTTGCGCTCACCATGCGCAGATCTATCAGCGTAAGGCACACAAGTTTAGGTTAGAGACACGCAGAAAGCGATGAGGCCAATATTACGAAAACACATAGGCACAGAAAGATGGCAACACGATACTTGTATAACCTTTAACCGCGCTGTCTGCCTATATATCATACCCTGTCTACCTATATATCACACCCTGTCTACCTATATATCACACCCTGTCTACTTATATCTTGGCCTGCTTACCTATATATCATGCCCTATCTACCTATATATCACACCCTGTTTATCTATATATCACACCCTGTCTACCTATATACCTATATAGCATGCCCTGTATACCTGTATAGCACACCCTGTCTACCAATATATCACGCCCTGTCTACATATATATCATGCCATGTCTACCTATATATCACGCCCTATCTACCTATATATCACGCCCTGTCTACCTATATATCACACCCTGTCTACCTATATATTGTGCCCTGTCTACCTATATAGCATGCCCTGTCTACCTATATATCATGCGCTGTCTACCTATATATCACACCTTGTCTACCTATATATCACGCCCTGTCTACCTATATATATATCACACCACAAGCACTGTACTGGCCAAGCACTAGATACACGTGTATTGAAATACTTACTTATTGGGGGGTTTGTGACCTAGCGGCCACTGGCTGCAGAACCGCAGCATTGATAAACGGCGCCGTTAAAACGGCCCGTGTTTGCCGGTTTGTGTATTGAAATATGCATGTGCCTATGATAACACAATGCTTATTATCAGGCTGACTGGTGTATCTATTATAATTTTAAGACCACACTAAATACCACGAGCCTTATTATTAATATTATGCTACTTATCATGATAAATAATTCAATATTTTTAAATCCTATTTTTGTATACGTTAGTTGATTAAGCAGAGGGAATTTCAATCGCCAACAATTGGCCTTCCTCATTCCACTACTCCTTACCCTATACCAGTAGTAGTAGTACTAGTAGTAGTGCCTACAATTCTGGCATTATTATGACAATGACAACCATGCTAATTATTGTTATGCTAATTATTATCCAGATCTTATTATGTTAATTATCATGACCATTATTATTTCCATTAAGCTCAGTATTAATGGATATGTGGCTTGCAGCCTGAGGGTCTGTAGAATTAGCATCGCCCGAGATGAGGCAAAGGCAGAATGTAGCCCTGAAAGGAGGGTTATTTTCGGCTTTAGTTGGACGGCGTAGGGCTCACCGAATGCCGTAGCGTCAATGTGCGGGGGTTTAATTCTAATGGTGGAAACCCCAATTGCTTTATCCTATAACCAATCAATAATTAAATACTTTGACCAGATTAGACAATTGTCGAACATTTCATAGTGTATCTCTCATTAAAGGATAGATTGTCGACATGTAATACTTAAACAGAGACAGCTGTGTAGGATATAAACAGGTTAGCCCCCAAAATATCCACTTAGTTAGGCTTTCTACTAATTCTAGGTAAACATACTATATATCACAGACTATATATCCATGCTATATCCTACCTGTATAGCCCGTGCTATATACTGCCTACAATATACCCTCTTATATATTGCCTTCTATGTACTGTATTTTACACTGCCTCCTACACACCGAGTATTACAGTAAAACCTCTATAAACGACCACCTCCACAGACCGCCCACTCCCCTATATCGATCGCTTTACTTGTGCCCCAAACAATCACCCATACAATACCATTGTAGCATTTTTTTAAACCTCCCTAAAGTAACCACCTCCCTAATTGGACCACTTAAAGTCGGTCCCATGGTCGGCCGATTTAGAGAGGTTGTACTGTATTGCCTACCATATGCCCTCTTGTATATTGCCACTATGTACTGTATTTTGCCCCCTACATGCCGTGTATTATACAGTAAAACCTCTCTATACCGACCCCTCCACAGATCGACCACTCCCCTATATCGATCACTTTATTTGGGTCCCAACAATACCAGTGTAAGGATATTCTAACTCTCCATACCGACCACCTCCCTAAATGGACCACTTAAAGTCGGTCCCATGGTCGGTCGATTTAGTGAGGTTTTACTGTATACTGAACGAGTGCCCGGATGTGCTCTCCTCGTGCAGAACGCCACACTTTGCATTCAGCCCTGTCTGCATCGTCCCCCGTTATGTGGTTCTTTTGCAGCTGTAACTTGTAAGTGCATTACCGAACCACTCAGTGAGCTGATGCAGTACAACAACAACTCCATAACCAGCCAGCCGGCCGCCATGTACAGTCCCACACACAATCACACACAGCCCCTGACACAGTCCCACACACAGTCCCATGCACAGTCCTACCCACAGTCCCACAAACAACCCCTGACACAGTCCCACACACAGTCCCACACACAGCCCCACACACAGCCCCTGACACAGTCCCACACCCAGCCCCACACCCAGCCCCACACACAGTCTCCCTCACACAGCCTCACACACACAGTCCCACACACATCCCCGTGCACAGTCACATACACACAGCCCCACACACAGTCCCACTCCCACACACATCCCCACACACATCCCCATGCACCGTCCCACACACAGCCCCACACACAGCCGCAAACCGTCCCACACACAGCCACACACACAACCCCATGCAGAGTCCCAGACACAGCCACACACACAGTCCCAGACACAGTCCCCCCGCAGAACGCCCCACATCACACAGTCCAACACACAGTCCCAAACACAGTCCCACCCACAGTCCCACACACATCCCCATGCACAGTCCAGTGCACAATCCCAAACACACAGTCCCACACACACATCCCCACTCACAGTCCAACCACACAGCCCCACATACAGTCCCACACACATTCCCGTGCACAGCCCCACACACAGTTCACCCCACACAGTCCTAAACACACACATCCCCACACACATCCCCACACACAACCCCACGCGCACAGTCCCACACACAGAACCACACACAGTCCCACACACCGCGCCTCGGGGCGATTTAATTGCAAATGGTCACTGGCCCCGGGACGCAGATACTGTGGCCATTTCCAAAGGTAAACATGGGAACAAAGGGATCAGCGCCTTTCAAACAGGGGCTGATATAGCCGTCCCAGCCCACCCACCTACACGGCGCACACCACGCTGTACGTACACCACGGTGTACATACACCACGGTCTGCGCACACCATGGTATGCGCATACCATGGTCTGCGCACGCCACGGTCTGATCACACCATGGTCTGAGCACACCACGGTCTGAACATACCACAGTCTGAGCACACCATAGTCTGCACACACCATGGTCTGCGCACACACACCACAGTGTGAACACACCACAGTCTGCACACACCATGGTGTGAACACACCACAGTCTGTGCACACCACGGTCTGCGCACACCACAGTATGAGTACACCACAGTCTGTGCACACCATGATCTGTGCACACCACAGTCTGTGCACACCATGATCTGCACACACCACAGTGTGCACACACCATGGTCTACCCACGCACACCACAGTGTGCACATACCACAGTCTGCACACACCATGGTCTGAACACACCATGGTCTGAACACACCATGGTCTGGGCACACCATGGCTGAGCACACCACAGAATGCGCACACCGGTCTGTGCACACCATGGTCAGAGCACACCATGGTCTGCATACACCATCGTCTGAGCACACAACTGTCTGCGCACACCACATTCTGAGCACACCACGGTCTGAGTGCATCACGGTTTGAGCACAACATAGTCTGCGCACACAACGGTCTGCGCACACCACGATCAGACTAAGTTTATCAGGCAGTCAGACGCCCGTTATAACTTGATATAAGGCCTGGGGTGGCGTGTCAGTAAGTGTCTGTGTGTGTGAGTAAAGCTCATTCAGAAGACTAACCTTTTCACTTACACTATCACTTCTCACTAATAGCTTAATGCTTAGTGAGTGTGAAAGTGAGAGTGAGTGTGAGTGTTGTGGAAGTGTGAGTGTAAGTGTAAGTGTGTGTGTAAGTATGTGTGTGAGTGTGTGTGAATGTTTGATTACAACTCATTCAGAAGACTAACCTTTTTCACTATCGGCTGTAGTACAATTTAATGTTTAGTGAGTGTGAGTGTGAGTGTGAGTAAGTATGAGTGTGAGTAAGTGTAAGTAAGTGTGAGTAAGTGTGAGTAAGTGTGAGTGTGAGTATGAGTATGAGTATGAGTATGAGTATGAGTATGACTATGAGTATGTCTATGAGTATGAGTATGAGTAAAACCCATTGAGAAGCCAAGCCTTTTCACTATAACTGGATCAGTATCACCTGTAGTACAACTTAATGATCAGTGCACGGAACGATGAGGATTGATTCTTACGCAAATCAACAAATGGTGATTGGTTATTTTATAAATAAAACTTGATAGGAAAACAAATACACCACCTGCCACGCTACTTTAAGGAGGCACTTGTGCCTCATTATCAACGCAAGCGTTTCATTCGAAACTTCCTTTCAGTGTGCAGACTTTCTGAGTCCTTCGGAATACCTTTAATCTAATTGAAAACACTTTATTTGTATGTGTGTGTACTGCCACACTTCAGCGCCCCCATCTACCGCGTTGCACCAGTGAAGGCGCCATGACTACCTGTAACAGAACCTCCACTGTCACAACGGTTTTGGGGAGACATTTATCACACTGAGCAATCTTACAAGTGAGTTCCCCCCTCCTCTACCCCTCCCTCCCCACCCCATACACACACACCCATCCCCTCCCCATCCCCTCACCCCGTACACACACACCCCGCCCCCTTTTCTGGTCTTGTCAGACGCGGTGATATTTTAGTTATCTATTTCCCCGGCGGCGGCGCTGCAGTGGAGCACTGGGAGATTTTCTCCATGGAGAAGAATAATGGCGGCCGATGAGAAGGTGTGTACAAGGGGGCATTGTGGACCGGTAAGTGGCCCTACCTCCGGGCGGGGGGCGGGAGGCGGGGGCGGAGGGGGGGGGGGTGTTGGAGGAAGCTGAGGGGGTCATGAGATGTGTCCCTTTCGCCGAGCCTCACAAACAGAGGCGTCATTCAGCGCGTACACAGTCTGGTCGCAATCTTCCCAGCAGGGAGAGACCCTGACCGGGATCTGTCCTCCCCACCTGCCCGGGTCGGGGCGGCCACCACACCCCACCGCACCGGCCCCACACCGGCCCAGCACCAGCTACATCACAGCACCAGCTGTAACACCGACCCAGCACCAGCTACATCACCAGCTGCAACACCGGCCTAGCACAGGCTACAGCACCGACCCAGGACCAGCTACAGAAACCGGCAAAACACCGACCCAGTACCAGCTACAGCACCAGCTGCAACACCGGCCTAGGACCAGCCACAGCACCAGCCACAGCACCAGCCACAGCACCAGCCACAGCTGCACCACCAGCTGCACCACCAGCTGCACCACCAGCACCGGCTCGGACGCCCGGTGCGCCGCGTGTTGTGACGGTGCTGACACGGCCACCAGACGGCGCTACGTGCGGTGGGGGCTCACAACTGTCAGCTGTCATTTCCCAACATGCTTGTAATAGCCCGGGTCGGTAAGCACAGCCGACAGGTCCCGAGAACACCAGCAACCAGGTGGCTAATGCTGCTCAACCAGAGCTTCACCCCAAACTGGCAGATGCCCATGCTGCTCAACCAGAGCTTCCCCAAAAACTGGCACATGCTGCTCAACCAGAGCTTCACCCAAAACTGGCACATGCTGCTCAACCAGAGCTTCCCCAAAACTGGCACATGCTGCTCAACCAGAGCTTCCCTAAAAATGGCACATGATGGTTCACCAGAGCTTCCCCAAAAACTGGCACATGCTGCGCAACCAGAGCTTCCCCAAAAACTGGCACATGCTGCTCAACCAAAGCTTCACCCAAAACTGGCACATGCTGCTCAACCAGAGCTTCACCCAAAACTGGCACATGCTGCTCAACCAGAGCTTCCCCAAAACTGGCACATGCTGCTCAACCAGAGCTTCCCTAAAAATGGCACATGCTGCTCAACCAGAGCTTCCCCAAAAACTGGCACATGCTGCTCAACCAGAGCTTCACCCAAAAATGGCACATGCTGCTCAACCAGGGCTTCCCCAAAACTGGCACATGATGGTTCACCAGAGCTTCACCAAACCTATGTATACATAATCATTCATCCATAATGGACACTGAAATCGCATCCAAAGACTGAATAAAAACACTCTCATATAGTATCAATGAAACCCTGCTGATGACCGACCATTGGAGTAAAAAGATTCTTTGCACACTGTATCATTTTGTGAAGACTAACAATCAGATACACTGAGACTATATATTCAGAATTCTTATACAAATTCTCTTCTGATAAATATTTCTTATGAATATCAACATTCTAGTTTTTATAGCACAGGTATTTTACATAACTGTATGGAAGCTTATTCATGGACAACATGAACAGACGCCAACCACAGCGCCCTCTGACGGTCCCCCTGCCGCCCCCCCCTCTGGTGGCGCCCCCCCCCCCTCCGGCGGCCTCCAACTGGAGCGATTTGCTAATTGCCCAATCAACCATGAAGACTTCTCAACCCAAAGTAACTTAAAGTTGCACATTCCCATAATAGCATCACATTTTCAAAAGTAAACCACTTATCTAGATTTGATTCTACATATCCAACTTAGACACTGGTGCACTTATTAAACATTTACTGTCATATATATATATATTCGTCAATTTAATAGAACATGTTAGTGCAGAAGCCTAGTGTCAGAGTTTGGGCAAGCTTGCCAAACTTAATTCAGTATTTTTGCACTTCAAATATCTCAAAAGTGAGCCATTTAAAATATAAATTACTTCAAAGTAAAGTAAAGTAGATTATAATGATCAACCTAATATACGTAATAATGTTTACCTCTGAAAATGAGAGAAACTCAAAACCATCGGACTAAGCAACTTTAAGCGCCTAGTGAATTTCTTATGCTGAAATGACTGCCCATTCCCTCTTTGGTTACACAATAACAATGATTCCACGGTCCAAATGAATTAGAACCGTGGCAGGCGGACCCGGTGAGGTGTGCGACCACGCGGTGGCTGCTGGGTAGAGTCGACGAGGCACCTACCTGTGTGTTGTGCATCGTGTCAACGCTCCTGTCCACGGCCGGGTACTGCATGGATGGCAGCTGCTTCTGGAGGTCCGCCTGCTTGCTGAAGCTGACCTCCTTCTTGCCCCCCGGGTCAGCCTTGCCAAGGGAGACGTCCGATTGGTGGGTGGCGGTGACCTGCACCGCGCCCTGCTCCATGACAAGCACCTTTTGCTCAGCACCAGGCACGTATGATAAGTACCGGTTCTTGTCGGCCGCCTTGGGCCCTTGCCGCTTGGTGACGATGATGGCGATGATGAGGATGATGGTGAGCGCGGCTGAAATGACGGCCACTGATATGACGATGTTGAGGTTGTGGTTGGTAAGGATGGCATTGTGCGAGGAGACGTTGACAACGATGTTGAGAACGATGTCGACGCGGTGACGGGGGTTGCCGCTGTCCTTCACCTCGACGGATAGCTGGAACAGCTCGTCCTGGAGAGCCCGCAGGCTCGACTTGACCAGGATCATGCCCGTCTCTTCATTCATCGTGAAGAATTCCCTCTCGTTGCCCTCTAGCAGTTTGAAGGAAAGTTGGGAGTTGATCCCAATGTCAAGGTCAGCCGCGACTATCTCGGTGACCTTATCACCCACAGGTTTGTGGTTCTTGATGTGGACGGTGTCATTGTGTGCATTGGGGAACATGATGACTGGTGCATTGTCATTCTTATCAGCAATGTGGATGGTGACCTGCGTGGTGCTCCTCATGTCGGGCGAGCCCTGGCTGATGGCCATGATGGTTAGTCGGTACTGGGACTTCTCCTCGCGGTCCAGCTCCTGTCGGGTGAAGATGCGCCCCGATTGGGGCTCCACCACAAAGGCATCCGTGTCACTGAGCTTTGGGTCAAATGCAAAGAGGAACTGGTTAAAAGGAGATGAGTCAGCATCCACTGCAGACACCTGCCCCACCTCAGTGCCCAGTGGCAGGTTCTCATACACATCAAAAACATACTTGGGTTGCGTAAACTTGGGCAGCTCATCGTCGATGTCGGTGAGCCTGACTATGAGTGTAGTGGTGGCCGTGTGGGGCTTCGCTCCATGGTCGGTGGCAGTGATTATGAACTCCTGGGTCTCAGCCTTTTCATAATCAAAACTCACTCTGGCCGTCACATTCCCAGAAATGGGGTTCACACTAATGAAGTTGACGGCATTGCCATAAGGCCGATACTCAACAAGACCATTCTGACCCAGGTCCAGGTCTGTCGCATTGACCTGTGCGATAAAGGCTCCCTTCTCATTCTCTTCGCCTAAGATCGCTGAGTAGACATGCTTGGTGAATTTGGGAGAGTTATCATTCTCATCTAATATGGCCACAGCAATGTGTGCTGTGGAGGTCAGTACTGGCTGACCTTGATCCTGACAAACAAATTCAAGGTCATAGTTGGGCACTGTCTCTCGGTCCAGTGACCTCGTTGTGGTGACCTTGTATTCAGTTGGGTAAAGTGTTTTGATGGTGAAGAAGGGGCTGTTGAGGCTGCAGGAAAACTCGCCGTTCTTGCCACTATCGGGATCTGCGACGGACACGTGTGCCACGAAGCTGCCGACCGTCTCGCCCTCCGAGATCTCCACGTGGCCGGTGGTAGTGAGGGCATTGACCGTCACTTTGGGGGCATGGTCATTGATGTCCTGCACATGGATGATGACCTTGGCCTGCGTAAACAGGGACGAGTGGTCACGAGCTGTTACGTCCAGCATGTACACAGTGTGCTGTTCAAAGTCAAGCTGGTCCTTAACGCTGATCTCCCCACTGGAGTTGGTAATCGAGAACAAGCTACCGAAAGCTTGTGTTGTCTTTGAAGTGAATCCATAGACAACTTTCCCATTCAGTCCGGCATCTGCATCTTTCGCACGCACCCTTATGATGACCACGTCTTTGACCACATTCTCCGGAACGGTCACATGATAGGTTTCATTATCAAACTTGGGCGTGTTGTCATTAATGTCGGTGATGGTGACATCAACCGTAAGGAAGCCGGAGTTGGCCTGGACTCCACCATCATATGCAGCGACGACAACGCGGTATGCCTCCCGCAGCTCGCGATCCACGGCCTGCCTCAGCACCAGATGTAGGTCCATGCTGCCATCACTGTTGTTTGTTACCTTCAGCTCGAACTGTGGTGCACCCGACACCAGATCATAGCGCTTCACCCCAAACTTGGGGCTGTCTGGGTCCTCGGCGGTTGGGATGGTGAAGCTGGCACCCGGCTGTGTGTTCTCGGGGATGTCCCGAGCATACTGCCCCGGCACAAACTGAGGCGGGTTGTCGTTGGTGTCGTCGATCTGCACGGCCACCTTGATGATCCTAAAGTACTGCCTCGGGCCAACGGTGATGTCGAGCTGGACGATGCAGGACTCCATTCGCCTGCAGATGGAGTCCCTGTCGATTTTGCGGGCCGTGCGCAGAACGGCGGTGACGGTGTCGATGGTGAAGAAGGTGGAGTGCTGGCCGACGCTGACCGAGTAGCGCAGCGTCGGGAACACGGCGTCGCCCACCAGGCGGCGCAGCGACGTCCCCTGGCGGATGTCGGCGATGAATGTGTTGCTGGGCGTCTCCTCGTACATCCGGTACGTCCGCACCGCCTCCTCCTGGCCGCCGCTGCACCCGAGCAGCGACACGGCGCACATCAACGCCAGGAGCGGCACCATGGCGACGCCTCCGGGTGGGCGGTGGGCTGTGGACGGCGGGCTGTGGACGGCGGGCGACGGCGGGGGTCACTCTTCAGCGCTTGGCTTGCTGCATTCTGGGACTGGGAGAGACGCGGTCTGCGGCGTGCTGTAGGCTTATCGGTGCACCGCCGGTGACAAGCAGCGTCCTGACACAACGCTGGTCGTCAGCCCGAATCACCTGGAGAGGAGAAGCGGCGACACATTAGTAAAACACACCACAGACAGGGATCACAGACTCCCACGTATGTTCCCACCCTCTCCCAGAATGCATCTGGCGTGTTATGCCCTTTTTTTTAAACACTATAGCAGCAGGTTATATGCGGGAGTAAAACCCTATTTAAAGGCTAACACATCAATATTATTTGTAGGTATTTTTAATATATATGTTATGCCAATATAAAGTATATTATAACACGAACGTTCAAATTTAATTCCGGCTTATTATGAAGTGCAGTAAAACCTCTCTAACCGACCACATCCCCAGATCGACCACTCCCTTATATCGATCGCTATATTTAGGTACCAAACAATACTATTGTAACCATATTCTAAATCTAACTCCCTAAACCGACCACTCCCACTTAGAGTCGGTCCCAAGGACGGTCGATTTAGCGAGGTTTTACTGTATGTATATATATCATGAAATGGAATGTAATATAATATAATACAGAAACGACGAGTAGTAGTCGCTGTTGGCTTCAAACAAGGGGTGGTCGACTTAGTGGGTGCGCGTTGTGGTGTATGATGACAAGTGCTGAATGCACGTCTGTGCATAAAGTCTAGCTGTCAGTGCTACTGTAAGGAAGCGTAATGCCCCTCTCCTGAGTACTACAGCGATAAGCAATACGCACGTTGAAACATGAATAAAGTATCAGACATACTCTAAAGCAAGCCCTGAGACTGTCTCAAAAGGTGCTAAGCAATCTGGGACAAATCTTTGTCCATTGTAACGATCAACATACTATCTACTTATGCATTTGCTCAGGATAAACTGATTTGTTTTTTACATGGTGTTTCATAATCCCAATAGAATACATAATGATTTGAAGCAAATGTCTTTGTGTTTTCAGTCTAACCGTTTCTGTGCTGTTTTGTGTCAATCATTACAATGGACAAAAAAGAGATATCACCTTTTGAGACAGGCTCATATATCAACGAGTCTATCGTTAAACCCCTCGGACATAAACATAGATTAAGTTTGGATATCTCCGTCTGGAAGACGGTACAATAATAATTGGAAAATTAACTATATTACATGAAATGAACTAATTTACAGTAAAACCTCTCTAAATCGACCGACCATGCGACCAACCTTAACTGGTTCATTTAAGGAGGTGGTCAGTTTAGGGATGTTTAAAAAAAAATCATTACAATGGTATTTATTGTATGGGCCATCGCTTGAGATCTAAGTAAAGCGATTGATATAGAGGAGTGGTCAATCTGTGGAGGTGGCGTGTTAGAGAGGTTTTACTGTACTTAGTTATTGTCGGATACGAGGTTTGAGGTCTGTAAGACACTGGGATGAACATCTATTGAGGCAAAGGTGATGTTGCTGTACACTCTAGAGACCAAGGGCCTCAAACCCCATATTGAGGTAATACTGCATTCTTCAAATGGATATAAACCTCAAGGAGCAGGAGAAACTGAAATCTCAGTTCATGTTTTATATATTACTGATTAAGGAAAAATGAGAAAAAGACCATCATAAGATCATGCATTAGTTGTATTGCCGAGATGAGCTTGACATTGCAATGGACATCTCCACACACCACATCCCACGAATGCCATTTGGGAAGTTAATATCTATTAATTTGAATTTAAATAGCATCTTACCAAAAGAAAATTGAATTATAATTGATATAGATGAACACTAACACCTGTACACAACCCTGTCTTAAAGTCTAAAAGATGAGTTCCTTTCAATAGCTCACTTTCATATAGTTTTATTGGTTTGTTGTTGTTTTACCTCCTAGCAACACCGAAGGTCATATCAGGACAGGATTTCATATAGACAATGCGCTGCCTATGCAAGGGTTAGTACGTCCGAACGGGCAGGTATCATCCTCGGTTGAAAGGCAAAATATAACAACGAGTATCGAGATTCGAAGTGAAAGCACCGAGCAAATAAAACCAACTAAGTTGGAGGGAAACATTCCAGATTAAGACATGAATTGATAATGAATGCAGCTGAGGCTTGAGCGCTCAGCATTATGTCAAGAGGTCGCCGACAATGCAGACATAATTGAAAGGTGAACAAATGCCAACCACGTCGTTGAATTATTCACGCGCTAACAGCCAACTGCGAAAGGGGAGTTTTCTGACATCACAGATTTAGCTGCTGAAATCGGACCGCGGCACGCACACTGCACCGCTCTACCATCACCACTCACCTTTACCAGCACATCCTGATATATATATATGTATATATATATATATATATGGGGTTATTATATATATAATAACCAGACGGTGAGACACCCACTGCACCGCTCCAGGATCACCACCCACCTTTACCAGCACATCCTGATATATATATATATATATATTATATTTATAACCAAACGGTGTGACACACACTGCACCACCTCAGCATCACCACCCACCGTCACCAGCACATCCTGATATTATTATATAAATATATATATATAATATATATTATATATATATATAACTACACCACTTGTCGCTTCCTACTAATCCTAGCCTGGCGCTCGGCATTGTTAGGATAGGGCAAGGACTGGTTGGCTCAGTGTCAGGATAATGGCCTGGTTTCCCAGTGGGGCAGCACTATAAAGTCGCTATGAGTGTGCACTGTCACAAGTCGGTACCCATCCTGATATGACCTTAGATGTTGCTAGGATGTAAAACAACAACAAACAAACAAAACTATAACTAACCACAGCAGCCACACTGCACCGACTCAACACCCCGACCCCTTGACATCGCAATCCTGATGTACATAAACAAATAGACACAGCGTCCCGTCCGTCAATCCCAGGAGCGCAATAAATGCAAACCTAATTAAGTAAAGCCTCCCCGGCCCAGTAGCGACCCCTGGCGGGGCCTGGGTTCAACCCAGCGTCCCTGTACACAGTCCACAGTGGGCCGGTGTCGTAGTTTTATAGGGTACCTGGTTTAAAATGGGTCTTTTCGCAATGTGCATGCGCATGCCTTTTCGCCTGGTTGACATCGTACTCAGGTTTAATAACTTGTTACTTCCTTGTTAACTTATTAATGCAGAGGGTAATAAATATATACTATCAAGCATAACATATTTACTACAATGAATCCTGAAGGAATCCTTGCATTTCCGAGAGAGCTCCGCCACAGACAGAAAGAAGCAAGTCAGAAATTTTAACAAGATTTCAGACTTGCTGTTCGACTTTGAAACATGCGTATTGTCAAAAGACCCGTTTTAAACCGGGTACCCTTTAAAACTGCGACGCCGGGTTTAACGGCGGGATGCGCTGGTGCGCGGAGACAGTCGGGGTCAACACTACAGGGTTAACTGGGCACAGCTTTGTCTCCGTGTGTGTACAGTGGTGTGTGTATGTGTGTGGGGGGGGGGGGGGGGGGGGGGGGGGGGGTGACACGGAGACTGGGACTAACTTGATAAAAGATTCACCCCATCGCAGAGTAGGGGTGAATGACAACGTTTTGTTTGTTTGTTGGAGTTTTACGTCCTGGCAACATCTAAGGTCATATCAGGACGGGTACCGACTTATAACTGCACACTTATAGCAACTGTATAGTGCTGCCTCACTGGGAAATCAGTCCGCTGGAAGCCATGACCTGATATCCCACTCAGTCACATTATCCTGACACTGAGCTAACCAGTCCTTGCTCTATCCTATTTATGCCGAGCGACTGGCTAGGAAGTGACAGGTATCAATTTTTAAATCATTGGTTTGACTCAACTGGGAATCGAACTCCAATGTAGTCTAAATATGGGCAAAAATTACTTTAGTATGGAACAGGAAGTGGAATTCCTGGTTCCAGTATCCAATGGCTACTTATATTGGCACAGAGTCGGTGAGATGGGAGAAAATACAAACAGACAAGATGGTGACCACAGAATGCTGTCGATTCCACTTTTAAAGTCCATTAAGTTACATGTTTTATTATATTTTTCAACTCAAAAGTAACGGGTAAATTAAATATGAAGACGCATATGAAGAATATATTTTGCTTCTTAAATTAAGAATTTATGTGCTGATTTTATCTACCCAGCCTTCCGCCACTTTTTCTAAATGGGTCGTCTTTTTTAACCTCGACTGCAAATACGGGGGTGAATCTTTTATCTAGGGACTAACACACTGCCGATCAAACGGGAAACTGTCCAAACCCCAGTTTGTGACCCCACTTTCTGTCATTATTGCAACATTCAATACAAAAGTCCAGCTCCCCTCGTCGACGACCAGTTCGCACGACTGCAGAAGACTTGTGTAGTAGTGCTACCTAGATTTGTCGGTGTTTGTTCTTGTTGGACCACCGTCTCGTCCGGCATGATGGGGGGGGGGGGCGAAGCGAAGGGAGGGGGGGGGGGGGTTGTCACACACGGCACTGTCGGCAGTCAAGTCTGATCCCCATAGAGTGCATGAGCTTAGTGGGAGGTGCACTCACTCACTCACACACGGTGCACGGGCTGAGAACTGTGGGTGGGGGTGCTGGTTGGGGTGGGGGTGGCGGTGGTGGTGGTGGTCGTCACTAGTGCTGGACACGCGGGCAGGTACGACCCCAAACCTGGTCCATCAACTAAATCGTAAATGGCTATGCACTAAAGTAGTATGGCCAAGATGGTGACATGAACATTAGCACACTTCTCTAGATAGCATATATATTCATCAAGTCCATTATATATCCACTAATATATATTATATATCTACCAAGTACTATATATCCATTATATATCCACTAATATATATGATATATCCACCAAGTACTATACATCTATACTATATATATATACTATAGTATATATCCACCAAGTATTATGTATACTATATAACCACCAACAACTATACATACTAATACTATATCCGCCAAGTACTATATATAATATGTATCCACAAACTACTATTACTACTATTACGATATATACTATATTATATATCCACTAAGTATTATATATATTAGGTATCCACCAGGTACTAGGTACATATACTATATTTCCACCAAGTACTATCTACCCACTACGCACTGGAGATATTACATATTCACTAATTATTATATACACTATATGTTCACCACAAACTATATTATATATATTATATATCCATAATGTACTATATATATCCACCAGGTACTACACATATACTATATTTCCCCCAAGTAAAATAGTAGGCCTTGTATATACTATATATCCACCAAAATTATATATATATATTACACTATATATAGCCACCAAGAATAGCCGGTATTTAAACTGAGGCTTGACATGCTCCAAACAAATCAGACAGTGACATAGGTTAACCGTGAATCACCAAAGTGCAGATCATAATTTAGATGGCCAAAACTAATCAAAGTCGAGCCGAGATTGTGTGTGTGGTGAGGAGGGACGGGCTGGGGGGTGGGGGTGGGGGGACTCACTACTGTCTCAGCCAGGATGAAGACGTCAGTCCGACAGAACATCCCACCAGGAGGCGCCACCGTACACGGGCGGGCAGCTTGTGTGTCCAAATTATACCGGGTGAAGACCGCCGTGTCGCCAGCTCCTGGAGAGGGAGGGTGTGTTGGGAGGGGGAGGGATGTGTGGTGTGTGGGGAGGGATGTGTGGTGTGTGGGGAGGGATGTGTGGTATGTGGGGAGGGAGAGTGGTGTGGCTGGAGGGTGTGTGTGGGGGGAGGGGGAGTGGTTTGTCTGGTGGGTGTATGGGGTGGGGTGTGTGGAGAGGGTGTGTGTGTGGAGGAGGGTGAGGGTGTGTGTGGGACGGGTGAGGGTGTGTGTGGGAGGGGTGAGGGTGTGTCTGGGGATGAGGGTGTGGGGATGGCGATGGATGTATGCGGTGGGGAGACGGGTGTGTAGGGAGGGCGAGGGATATGTGGAGAGGGTGAGGGATGTGTCGAGAGGGTGTCTGGGATGTGGATGAGTCGTGTATGGGGAGGGTGTGTGTGTGGGAAGGGGTGAGGGTGTGTGTGGGGAGGGGTGAGGGTGTGTATGGGGGGATGGGGAGGGAGGGGTGTGTGGGATGGGGATGAGTCGTGTGTGGGGAGGAGGGTGTATGTGGGAAGGGGTGAGGGTGTGTGTGGGGAGGGGTGAGGGTGTGTATGGGGAGGGATGGGGAGGGAGGGGTGTGTGGGATGGGGATGAGTCGAGTATGGGGAGGGGGAGGGGTGTGTGGGGGAGGGGTGATAGTGTGTGTGGGGAGGGGTGTGTGTGGGGAGGGTGTGTGTGGGGAGGGTGTGTGGGGGGAGGCGTCCACGTATCCCAGTAGTGGTCACACTCATAATGGCCGCTCCTCGATCCTAGATCCAACCTTCACCTTATGAACTCATAGGTCACACTACCGAACCTTCGTAGGTCACACCAGAGAGCCTTCATCTTTCGTAGGTCACGCCAGAGAGCCGTCATCCTACATAGGTCACGCTGAGACCCTTTATAGGTCACACCACAGAGCCTTCATATGCCCAGCCATGAGGTCCAGGACGGCCAAGATTGATCTGCAACCTGGCATTCAACGGAAGCCTTATATTATAACACCCGACAGCTGCTTCTGACAGAGTCGGACCAAATCCTAGGTATAGTGTCCTGAATCTGAGTTACTACTAATACTAGGCACACACAGACTCTCCACAGGCAGTCCTCGTGTATATATTGGGCCCTTCTGAAGGTTAGTCTATTTGTGGGATTGATTGAAGAGTGTGTTGCTAAGGCTCTTGGGGAAAGACTTAACCCCCGTCATAATCACCAGTCCCTTTAACTTTTAAGGTCCACTGTTAGCTTGAATCTACTTTACTTTAGCTTGAAGTAACTTTTATTATAAATGGCTACCTTTAGAGAAATCTGCAGTGGAAACATCCACAGTCAAAACTCTGACGCCATGGGCTCCAGCAGTAACAGGTTCAACAGAATTACAACATACAACCTAGTAGTCATCATCATCATCATTCTGTCAGTAGTGATGTGACAAAGAGTGCTTTCATTACTTGACTGTCACTATCCATTTAGCTCTCTGCTGTGAGAGTGATGTCCATGAGTAGGTCTTAAGTTAATATCTCTCAGCTTCAGGTTTCACTTGATGGTATCCTTGAACCTGAGACGATGGCGCCTAGTAGTAGTAGTACTTGAAAGAATTCGGTCATCACTAGTGCATGGATAGTGACTAGATTACGAAGACTATAAGTTATAACAAGAATTGTTTAAACAGAAAAAAATGAAGCAGCCTAAACGCCACCATGGTGGACTGAATGAAGCATGTTATGACTGAACCGTTATTAAATATGGAATTCATCTATGCTATGCCGCAATAAAATGCTTATAAGTTATAGTTAGTTATAAGGTCCACCGGTATCAACGTTGGATCTGTGGGATCAAATCTGAGTAAGTGCTTTGGTCTTGAACATTTGATTAGTCATAGTGCCTTTCCCCTTGGGCAGCTGGTAAAGCGCAGAGATATCAGCGTATTCCTTCTGGTCCGTGGGTGCTACACTGGTCAGCAGTGGTCAGTTGGCAGGTAGCCATAGCAACACTTAGTGCGTCACTAGAGGTAACCACATTTAGCTGAATAATGGAAGCCCTTCCCCCTCATCCATCACCCCGTTCAACACCCCCCTCCCCCTCCCCCGCCCCGTGTCCACCTCAGCCCCCGCCCCTCCCCCACCTCCCGCCCCTCCCCCCACACTGTGTCCAGGAGGTGGTGATCTGATCTAAGTAGGCGAGCCTAATTAGCTCATTTTATCTCGCCCAAGTCCATCTCCGCTTCAAATTAACACAAGACAAGACAGGGACAACTCACCATTTCCCTCACCACCCCCTCCCTCACCATCCCCTCCTTTACCACCACCACCACCACCACCTCCCTCACCAACCACCTTCCTCACCATCCACCTCCCTCACCACCACTACCTCCCTCACTAGCACCACTTCCCTCGGCCTCCCCGACTCCTCCGCAAGCACCACATCCCTTCCCCATTCCACCACCACGAAAGCGGCACACCACCTGCTCCTCAGAAGGGAGTGGCTGGCCAAAGTCTGAACGCTTTGTGCTTACATCTGAGCAGAACACGATTGCGATCAGTGGAGGCGCTCCATACGTCATGGCAGCTCACGATTGGTCGCGTGAAAGTTTAATAAGACAGCCAGCCTCAGCCCCCCCCTCCCCCCAATCCCCACACACCCACCACACACCCACCATATGCACACAGGCGCGTGTCTCACACCCTGCATGGCCGGACCCTCCAAGTCAGTCGACTATCGCTCACTCTCTCATCTCACACCCTGCACAGCCGGACCCTCCGAGCCCACTATCGCTCACTCTCTCGTCTCACACCGTGCACGGCCAGACCCTCCAAGTCGACTATATATCGTTCACTCTCTCGTCTCAAACCCACAACCGGACCCTCCAAGTCGACTATCGTTCACTCTCTCATCTCACACCCTGCATGGCCGGACCCTCCAAGTCGACTATCACTCACTCTCTCGTCTCACACCCACGGCCAGACCCTCCATGTCGACTTTCTCTCAGTCTCTCATCTCACACCCACGGCCGGGCCCTCCAAGTCGACTATCACTCACTCTCTCGTTTCACACCCAACCCGGGCCCTCCAAGTCGACTATCGCTCACTCTCTCATCACACACCCATGGCCGGACCCTCCAAGTCGACTATCGCTCACTCTCTCTCTTTTCGTTCTGGTAGAAACTCAGCGCGACAACAACTGGTGAAGGAGAGGGAGAGGACGAGAGTGTGGGAAAGATTTGTTTGTTCGTGTGTGGTTGTTTTACTTCCCAGCAACATCTAAGGTCATATCAGGACAATGCGCGCTTATGGCAACTTTATAGTGCTGCCCCACTGGGAAATCAGGCTGCCGGCATCACGACCTAATATCCCACTCAGTCACGTTATCCGGACACTGAGCCAGCCAGCCATTGGTTTGACTCGATCGGCGAGGCCAGCGCTCAACCGATTAGGCCACCGCGCCTGGTGTGTGTGGGAAAGAAGGTTAACTAGAAAGATAGCTGGTCAAAAGAGTCAATATTTATCTACATATCTATGCTCATGTGCACACCTCGTTAACTTTTAGTTGAACACAGTCCAAATACCCGCACTTTCAGTATATATATATATATATATATATATATATATATATATATATATATAACACATACAGGTGTACCTATATATATACCGATATATATCTATATGCACATAACATATATACATATATATCTATATACATACCATATAATTATATACATAATATATATATATCTATATATATATATATATAATGCTAAACCCTGGCGGTGAGAGATGTAAACAAGGGTTCCTAATTTAATGCCTGGAGGACGGCGGGTCTAGATGTTGCCTGGACATGCGACCCTCACTGTGGCATGGGGAGCATCTGGGGGTGTTCCCTGTTGGGTGCCTAGTGAGGCTATGTTGTACAGTGTTGGGTGCCTAGTGAGGCTATGTTGTACAGTGTTGGGTGCCTAGTGAGGCTATGTTGTACAGTGTTGGATGCCTAGTGAGGCTATGTTGTACAGGACTGGGTGCCTAGTGAGGCTATGTTGTACAGGGCTGGGTGCCTAGTGAGGCTATGTTGTACAGTGTTGGGTGCCTAGTGAGGCTATGCTGTACAAGGCTGGGTGCCTAGTGAGGCTATGTTCTACAGGGCTGGGTGCCTAGTGAGACTATGTTGTACAGGGCTGGATGCCTAGTGAGGCTATGTTGTACAGTGTTGGGTGCCTAGTGAGGTTATGTTGTACAGGACTGGGTGCCTAGTGAGGCTATGTTGTACAGTGTTGGATGCCTAGTGAGGCTATGTTGTACAGGACTGGGTGCCTAGTGAGACTATGCTGTACAAGGCTGGGTGCCTAGTGAGGCTATGTTGTACAGTGTTGGGTGCCTAGTGAGGCTATGCTGTACAAGGCTGGGTGCCTAGTGAGGCTATGTTCTACAGGGCTGGGTGCCTAGTGAGACTATGTTGTACAGGGCTGGATGCATAGTGAGGCTATGTTGTACAGTGTTGGGTGCCTAGTGAGGTTATGTTGTACAGGACTGGGTGCCTAGTGAGGCTATGTTGTACAGGGCAGGGTGCCTAGTGAGATTATGTTGTACAGGACTGGGTGCATAGTGAGACTATGTTATACAGGGATGGGTGCCTAGTGAGACTATGTTGTATAGTGCAGGGTGCCTAGTGAGACTATGTTGTACAGGGCTGGATGCCTAGTGAGACTATGTTTTATAGGGCAGGGTGCCTAGTGAGCTTATCTTGTATAGTGGAGGGTGTCTAGTGAGGCTATGTTGTACAGGGCAGGGTGCCTAGTGAGGCTATGTTGTACAGGGCAGGGTGCCTAGTGAGACTATGTTGTACAGGGCTGGGTGCCTAGTGAGACTATGTTGTACAGGGCAGGGTGCCTAGTGAGGCTATGTTGTACAGGGCAGGGTGCCTAGTGAGGCTATGTTGTACAGGGCTGGGTGCCTAGTGAGACTATGTTGTACAGGGCAGGGTGCCTAGTGAGGCTATGTTGTACAGGGCAGGGTGCCTAGTGAGGCTATGTTGTACAGGGCAGGGTGCCTAGTGAGACTATGTTGTACAGGGCAGGGTGCCTAGTGAGACTATGTTGTACAGGACTGGATGCCTAGTGAGGCTATGTTGTACAGTGTTTGGTGCCTAGTGAGGCTATGTTGTACAGGACTGGGTGCCTAGTGAGGCTATGTTGTACAGGACTGGGTGCCTAGTTAGACTATGTTTTACAGGGTTGGGTGCCTAGTGAGGCTATGTTGTACAGTGTTGGGTGCCTAGTGAGGCTATGTTGTACAGGGCTGGGTGCCTAGTGAGGCTATGTTGCAGTGAGACTATGTTGTATAGGGTTGGGTATTATTTGTTGTACAGTGTTGGGTACCTAGTGATGCTATGTTGTACATGGCTGGATGCCTAGTGAGCCTATGTTGTGTAGTGCTGGATGCCTAGTAATGATATGTTGTCTAGGGGTGGGTGCCTAGTGAGGCTATGTTGTAGTTTCCCCGACACAGTGCCTTAATGACCCAGGTATTGGAACTGAGTTATCCAAACACCACCAAAGCATGACTTATTGTTCCAACTGGTCGTAATTACAGTGCCCGCCACTCACGTCGTTCTCCCGCCGAACCCGGAGCCCCCCGAGCCTGGCCATATCTATTTGTCGTCAGCTGGATGCACTCGACACACAACACGGTCCGAGTGTCTTGCACCTGACCTTCATTTTTCACACAGAGAGACGGCGGGAAAAAAGTGTGTATCGGGTTGTGTTTGTGTAGATCGTTACTGGCTGTTCACGAAGCCTCGTGGGGGAGGAGGGATGAAAGGGGGGGGGGGGGGGGGGGCCGGCCGCCTCCTGCCCGCCGCCCCTCCTCCACGTTACCGCCGACAGCAGTGTGGCCGCCGGTCGCATGCCTAACGACAATTACGGGGCGATCTGCGGAGTGCGGGCGGAGCCGTGTTTAACGTGGGCGGGGGGTGGTTAGCGGATGGGCCCGGGGGAGGCCGGCGGCACGCACCCCGCCCCACACCGTCACCGCCGTCCACACCCCGCCGACCCCTCACTTGGCGCCCCCATACCTCAGGAGTCACCCCCCCCCCCACCCCCATCACACCTTGATGGCCGACCCCTCGTGACCCACTTTATTCCATGTTTATTGTGCGCCAAGGTCAAAAGCCCCCCGAGAAGCCAGTAACGTCGTGACCTGCAGAGGGCGCCACACACACACCTGGGATCTACCCGATATAACGGGAGTGCGTGTCTTCCTTGCACCCCGCCTTCCCGCCTGTGTTGACCGAAGCTGCTGGGACTGTCTCGGCACCAGTAAAGCAAACACCCGCCCGGCCCTGACGATATTCACCAGCCCCCTCCCCCGCCACCCCATCGCACCAGAGCTGAGGGACATAACTCAGGCAAAAAGTAGTGTCCAGCAGTGAAGGTGTGGGTCATGCGATCGATCCTGCTCAGTGGACCATTTGCAGTTTGGCATATTTTCCATTCCAACCAGTGGTCCGCAACTGGTTCATCAAACGCTGTGGTATGTGCTGTCATGTCTGTGGGAAAGTGCATATAAAAAAAAACCTTGCTGCTTATCAAAAAGAGTAGCCTATGTGGCGGCAGCGGGTTTCTTCCAAAGAAATATGTCAGAATGACCAGATGCTTGACATCCAATAACCGATATGAAAATCAATGTGCTCTAGAATCGTTGTTAAATAAAACAAAATTTCCTTTCCTTTCTTCTTTGTGGGGGTGGGGGTGGGGGGTTGTAACCTTGACGGCTACAGGCTGGAGAACTGCGGCATTATAAACGGCACCCATAGATCGGTCCATCTGTATACAGCGCCACGCAGCGGCCACCATAGTTACAGAACACACAGGCCCGCACCCTGGTGGTGAGAATTGACCGCCACCATGCAGCAGTCAGCTAATTACTTACCTACTTACTGGTTAGCTACTTGGCTGGTTGATGCGGGAAGGCATCATGACACTGATGTCACAACTGTCACCTCATAATGAGCGATTGTAGGTAGTTAGCACCTCTTAGAATAAGGTAGATGCTAACACTTATCTCCAGCATGGTAAACCACGACACTTGTTGGCGGGCAGGTCTTTGCAGCTATCTGCAGTGTGTGCTTTATTTACACCGGTCTATTTTTGGACTAGTACTACATCTCCGTAACATGTACAATACCCTAAAGTTGCATAGACCTATGGTTTTGAGGTTCTAACATTTGAGATATTAGGTTGATCGTTATAATCTACCTAATTTTACTTTAGACATTTAGTTTTAAGTATCTTTTATTTTAAAGTTGCATAGTCCGATGGTCTTGAGTTATTGACATTTTTCTTAGATAAGTATATATTAAATTGAACATTATAATCTACCTTACTTTAGTTTGAAGTAACTTTGAATTGAAATGGTTAACTTTTGAGATATTTTGAAATTCAAACCTGTGAAAATAATGTTGGCAAGCTTGCCAAAACTCTGATACCATAGGCTTCTGTAGTAACAGCTTCTATTACATTGACTCAGTGTTTCCTTCTATGTGGCAACACATACTTAATAAGTCCATCAGTATCTAAGTTAGATATGTAGATTCAAATCTAGATAATTGCTTTGATTTTTAAAATGTGATGCTTCATCGGACTATGCAGCTTTACTAACTGTTGAGATATTTGCAATACAAACATGCCAAATTAATTTCGGTAAGTATGCCAAAACTCTGAAACCACATAGGCGTTAGCAGTAACAGGTTCTATTACTAGTATTAGTATAAAAATGCCTCAGTATTCTATGTGGCAACACACTTTTAATAAGTGCACCAATATCTAAGTTAGATATGTAGAATCAAATCTACATAATTGTTTGGGTTTTGAAATGTTGATGTTTTCATCGGACTATGCAGCTTTAATAAATACCATTTTAAAAACTAGAAGAATTTGTACTTTACTGCTGATTGTTCTATACTAATGAACTGCGGATTTTACCAAGAGGATTGATCATGAACTCTGTACCCAGATACTCTCTCAGTCTCTATAATAAGTATAACTGTCCTGATATGACCTTAGATGTTGTTAAGACGTAAAACAACACACAAACAAACTTAGTCTCTATTGGCCACGACTCTCACTGTGACTTCAGTGTGAGGCAAGCCTTAACGGTGGAGAAAGCCACCACAACCTTGCTGAGGCTGAGGGTCGCGTCAGGTGAGCCTGGCGGGTGGATGTCCGGGCAACTCCCGGGGCCCGCTGTCAAGGCCCCTGAGTGAGCTGTGAAGTCATACTTAGGCCCTGTTCTCCGGTGTCCTGTCCCGCCGACTTTCCCACTGAGCAACTCGCCATCAATCACCCCCTAACAGCCGCCTCCACCCCGTGAGCCTCCCGACAACACCCCGTCCCCCCGCCACGCCCACTCCGGGACCCGTGAAACCCCCGACACTCCCACCCCTCTCCTCTCCCACCTCGCTCCTCTCCTCTCCTCTCCTCTCCCAGCCGATGCCCGTCTCTCCGCCCGGTTCGGGGGTTGGGGTGTGGGTGTGGGCGTGAAACCCTAAGTGCCGGGCGGGCGGTGAGAGGGCCCCGGCCGCCTCTTGGGGCTCACACCTGGGTGAATGGGCCGCCTCTCCGGTTTCACCAGAGCGACCTCCGCGGAGACTCATTGTGTGCCGACCTGGGCTCCCATTCTGACTGCGCCATGCACGGCTGCGTTTTGGAGATCGGGTCTCTGCTTGTCTGCCTGATCTACTCTACCACCCGGCTTGAACTACTACAGCCACTACAGCAATAACCAGGCGGCATAGTACTACTACTAGTAAAAGTAGCAGGCCTACACCAGCGTGGATACTACTAACCTCAGCACAGCCGAGTGTAGCCGCTCACACCCGGCAGGTGACTGTCTGCCAAGCCGCCCGCAGCCCCACCAGGCGGGACGGCGGGACTCCCCACTGCCGGCCAAGTCAGAAAGGTTTACTGCCGCAACAACAACAAAAAACCTTAGCAATAGTACTATTAGTAGTGAATGAACTCTCACCGTGTTGAGATGTGCGGGAACGTAAATCCAGACGGTGGGCTGCTGCGTGTGGAGGTGGGGGGTATATAGATAGGTCTACAGTATCCGGTAAGACCACCGCGGGCTACACTCTCATCCACGTCCGTCTCCTCCAACACACCAGGCCGCTCTAAGTCTAACACAGTCAGCCGAACCAGCCCTTGGTCGCCGCGCCCAGCCACCCCCGGCTCACGTGACCGTGAGCGCGGCGCTGATTGGGTGTTGGGGGGGGGGGGCGGGATGGACAGGTGTGGGCGTGGCTAGCACTAGTACTAGCAGCACCGGGGCAATGCACGGCCTGCACGCCAACACACTTCGGGATGCTCCGGCTGCTGCTGCTGGTTCTCGAATACTTGAGTTCTCCTCTCTTCACGTGGCGCCGACTGTTGCCGGTGTGCGTGCACTGTCTGCTACATACTGCCCTATGACATACTCGCAACCAGCGGACATGCACAACCAGTTTGATGGACAATTGTAGGTCGAACGCGTGCCCCCCCCACCCCCCACCCCCGCCCCTCTCACACACACCTTCATAGATATAAAGTAAAGCTTGTTTTATGTAACTACGCCTCGAGAGGACATTGATTTTTATCATCGGCTATTGGACATCAATGATATGGTCATTCTGACATATTTCTTTGGAGGAAACCCGCTGCCACCACACAGGCTACTCTTTCCGATAAGCATCAAGTGATCTTGTATATGCACTTCCACACAGACAGGACTGTGCATATGACAGCCTTTAATGAACCAGTTATGGACCACTGGTTGGAATGGAAAATATCCTGAATTACAAATGGGTCCACTGAGCACGATCGATATAGGATGACCGATATCTTCACAGGTGGACACTCTACCACCTGAGCTACGTCCGGCTCCCCTACCTTCCTCACCTTCCCGACCTTCATCAATAAGCACCCTTTCTCCCCGACTAGTTTAAACTCAAAGCTCCGCGACACCTAAGGTTCCTTTAGGTTCTGATTGACGCAATAGTGAGATGAAACGGCGCTTAATTCGCTGCGTCAACCTTGGCCTCTCTTCAGGCGTCTTTAAGTTTTAAGTTTAACACCCGCCGCGGCCAATCGTGCAGCTTTCCCCGGCGCGCCAGGGCAGGGGCGGGTGGCACCCCCCGCCCCGACCACTGCCGGGCATGACGGGGCACACGCGGCCCGAATTACCTGCCCCCGACGTAGCCACGGCGGCAAGGGCGAAGCACGGGGTGGGGGTGACCGGCCAGACTGGCACGTGGGGTGGCCGCGGCGTCGTTAATTAGTCCTTTGTCCTGGTGAGAACTGGTCAGTTTGTCCCAACACGGACGGGGTGGGCGGACTGTGTGCGAGAAGGAGCCCGGGGACTCGTGACTCATGATTGTGCTGCTACCCGAACCTGGGGGCATTACCTCAGCACATGGTATGGTGCTGGCGGCCTGATCTCCTAGTTGAGCAGCTCTATAAAGTCACCATGAGTGCGCACTATCACAAGTCGGTACTAGTCCTGATATGACCTTAGATGTTGCCAGGAAGTAAAACTCCAACAAGCAAGCAACCAACCAAACCCTGGCACATCTACATGCGTCCTGCAAGGGGTGGCCGCCGTCTCCATACTTACCCTTGACTTCTTGGGGGTTCGTAACCTTACGACGGTTACCGGCTGCAGAACTGCAGCAATACAGAGAGGCACCGATAAATTGGTCCAATCTTTGGTTGAAGATTAATCTTCTGGGGGGGGGGGGGGCAGTTGTAGAAGCTGGGGACATCTTTATAATCTATCAAACGATGAGTCATTGGGGCGGCCCCCGAATCTCTCCTGTCCGGCGGTAGCAGAGCACTCATATCCAGCAAGGGTTCAGGAGGAAGGGATGGGTAAAGGTGGGTTCAGCGGTTCCAGCAACAAGAACAAAACGAGAAAAACGATAAGGTAAAGGGCCCCACCCAAGCAAACAACTCCCTTGATCAGGTGGGGAAGTAAGCCCAGGAGAGATATGTGGGAGCAGATGGTGGGAGCAGAGAAATCGTAAAGGTGAAGGGCCCCAACCAAGAACAGGTCAGGGGAAGAAGTGTGCCTGGGAGAAATCGAAATGGGCAGAATCTAGGAAAGAGAAATGAGGAGAGTTGAGTCAAAGGACCGTGTCTATTTGCACTATGGTGATCATCCATAGACATGGACAGAGTAAGAGTAGAAAGTGAAATGCCAGTGGGCTCCCCATCCTGGAACTCTTTTCAGGCATATTGAGGAGGAGCATGGCCGGCGGAGAGGTGATAGAGAGAGGTGTGGACAGAGTGCGGTCCGGATAGCAAGTGGTACTTACCCCTGTGAAGGCATCAGTTTGGATTCAGTTCAAGCCTCTGAGGCTGGTGTCAGGTACTGCAAACCTTAGTGTAGGGATATATATATATATATATATACACAGAGTAAAACCTCTCTAATTCGACTGACCATGGGACCAACTATAAATGGTCCATTGAGGGAGATGGTCGGTTTAGAGAGTTTTTCATTTCGTTCCTGTTGTATGGGCAATCATTTGGGACCCAAATATGGCGATCAATGTAGTAGTGGTCGATCTGATGAGGTGGTCGGTTAGAGCGATTTTACTGCATATAATATATACAATATATATTTTATATATAACACATTTCAGTTTTAAGCTGGACTAAAATGGTACAGACGTTAATGAAATAAAATACGATTCAACTCCAATGAGACACTTGGCCATCAATGTTGAGGTCATGCAACCAGTAAACTGTGACCCGAGCAGTGCACAACCATTAAATATCACTCTGATCAACAACAGAGGACAGGCACGTTCTTAAAGAACTTATCCATGGTTCTATTAAAGCTGCATAGTCTGATGAAGCATCAAATTTTCAAATCCAAAATAATGATATAGATTTGACTCTACATGTCTAACTTAGATATTGATGCACATATTAAGTATTTGTCGCCACATAGAAGGGAGCACTGAGACAATTTGATAGAACCTGTTACTGTTGAAGCCTATGGTATCAGAGTCTTGGTGTGCTTGCCAAAACTAAGCTTACATGTTTGAATTTCAAATATCTCAAAACTTATCCATTTAAAATCAAAGTTAGATTATAACAATCAATTTAATATATTTATCTCAGAAAAATTACCAAAACGCAAAACTATCGGACCATGCAACTTTGATGCGCGAAAAGGAAGAAAGCAAGGCGGGGGTGGGAAAAAGAGGCGTTTATTTGAGGCGCCTCTGGCAACAGAGGGGTGAGACATGGTACATAGCAACAGTGGAAAACAAAGGAAAGTAAGGACATAGGCATGTAAGGTTCCTGAGGAGCAGAAACAAGGATAAATACAACAGGGGCTCATAAGGAGCAATGTCAGAGGTAAAAGAGTTCTGGTGAGGGGGGGCGGGCCGAGGAGCCCTCCACCAAAGTGTAGGAGAGGGCTCGAGGTGCGCCCGAGGTGGGGGCGCGGGGCGCCCGAGGCGGGGGCGGAGATGCAGGTCTGGGTGAGAGGAGGGTCCGGGGCCTAGCTGGAGGGGGAGCGGGTGGCCAAAAAAGGGAGGTCCGCTCCTGAGGGCTGAGGGGAGGAGGTCCGGCGAGGGTCGATCAGGGGGGCAGCGAACTCATCAGGGCTGGGCGGGGTGGGAGTCGGGGGCGGTTCAGGCGGGTTCATGAAGGCGGTGTCGTGAGCGCCGGTGGCTGGGCTGTCCGCGGAGGGTCCCTCGTGAGGCTGGGCCGTGTCGTCCGAGGTGTGAGGTGCGAGGTGGTGAACCCCGGCTTCGTCTGGGCGGCGTTTCGATCGCGTGGTCGCGGCTCGACCCACTCTGGTGGAGGTCAACGGGGTTTCCTTTATCATGTGTGGGTTGGCCCCCCAGGGCCGGCACCAGGGGCTGGGGGGGGGGGGGCCGGCGGATTCAAAAATCCGCGAGGGGGGGGGTGGCCGGACGGGGTTGGCGGCTTCCACGGGCTTGCTTGGTTGAGGCCATTCTCTCCCCCCACCCATGGTTAGTCATGCCCCCACCGCCGCACATTGGCGCAATAGGCGCACACGTGCCGGTGCCTGTCTCCCACCTCACCGTGGGCCTCCCCGACAGGGGCCCGATCGCACGAGGCGGGCTCGCGGTTCCAGGCGGGGCAGGGGGCCCCGTGAGTGTGCCTATCGTAGGCGATGCGGGTGTCGACTTGGGGCCGTCGCAGGTGTGCGCCTCGGGCCCAATCCTCGCCTCGGGGAGCTGGTGTTGCCGGGGTGGCTTGGGTGAGGGCGGCGGGCGTGGTGAGGGAGTCCATCCTCAGCGTATTGAGGGCCACTGGGTCGTACCATCCGTGGGGAAGTCTCCCGTCCGCTATCCAGGTGAAGATGGCCTCGGAGTAACGGCGGACGGTAGGCCACGGATGCACCAGGATGTCCCTCATCACGGTGAGGTGGTGGTGGTGTAGGCCCTGGACGGAGTGGGCGGGGAAGGCTGGATGGCTGGCGAGGGTGAGGAGGGTGAGATTATATTCGTCCCTGGTCGCCTCGCCCCTCCTCACCGGCTTCCGCTCGGGACCCCTCTCCATGAGGTCCGAGGGGAAAATGTAGCCCGAGGGGATGCCCTGGCGCCTGACGGTGCGGTGCGCCTCGGCGGAAGCGAGGATGTCGCGGACGGCGTCGGCCGCAGATGCTGGGGTGTGCTCCTCAGCGACATCCTGGAGGTAGGCGGGGGGCGGTGCGGGCCCGCCTCGGGCGGCGAGGCGGTCGTACTGTTGGTAGTGGGGGTGGGCTGCCCCGGGCAGAGTCGCTTGAGGTGGCGGTGGGGGCCGGGCCCCGGTGGCCGCCCGCGCCCGAGGAGCTGGGGCGGGCGGCATGGAATACGCCGCCTGCAGTTGCTCCGGTGCTCCTCGGGCTGCCCCCGACTCGAGGGCGTCCATGCGCGTAGTCAGGCGGTGCAGGGCCTCGAGTATCAGGGCTGTCTCGGCGCCCGAGGGGCGGCCCGAGGTCGCCGAGGGGAAGGCCGGGGCCGGAGGTGTTGAGGTGTCTCCGGGCGAGCCCGAGGAGGGTCCCGGCGTGGCCAGGGCGGTCGCCCGGGAGCTCTTGCGGCCTCTTCCCTTTCCGTGTCCGGGCATGGTGTAGGAGCCTGAGGCGGGGCAGCGGTCCGAGGTGAAGCAGCGGTGGTGAAGAGCCAGACAAGAAAAAGGGCAGAGCGTGGAGGACGGCTGGAAGGCGAGTGACTGAGGGAGGCCGGCGGGCGGCCTTATAAGGGCGGGGAGGAGGGCGGTGACAGGTGAGGTGCGAAAGCAAGGCGGGGGGAGGGGGGAGGAGGAAAGCTGAGAGGCGGGCGTCGCGCGAGGTGAGAATGCTGCGCCACGACCGGGGAGGCGGGGGGAGGGTCTCTTCCTCTCCTCGCATCAAGCGCAATGCTTCGCATTATGACCAAATTGCCTCAGTATTCTCTTCTATGTAGCGACAAATGTTTAATAAGTGCATCAGTATCTCAGTTAGATATGTAGAATCAAATCTAGATAATTGGTTTTGTTTTGAAAATTTAAAGTTTTCATCGGACTATGCAGTTTTAATACGGTGAATAAAGTGATGTTGGTGAAAATGCCTCACATGTTCCAGCCTGTGCTCAAGTTGTTTCCGCCTTCTAAGATCTAGTTCTACACGTGAGATGTGCTGCGTCCTGCAGACACTGCCTGCCTGGTCTGTGGCATACACCATCACCCACATACCACAGTCACACCGCTCCACCCAAAAAAATCCACTTCGCCATGAATTCTACGGCAACCCCTCACACACCATATCCAAAGGCCATCTCGCGATTCCCATGACTGTTTACTAACGCACCGTGGCTGAATTTTAGCACATTATTATGCAGCCACGTGCACCATTACACTTCCAATGCGCGTCCAGTCACATGACCCAGTCACGTGACCAAGTCATCTGACCTACATACGGTGGGGGGGGGGGGGGGGAGCCGGGGGGAGCCGGTCGCGGCCCCTCCGGCCCCTACGGGACGTGTCCGGGGGCGGCCCGCCCGTGGATGTCGGCCGTGTCGTAACGACGCGCCGCGGGCCGCACACTCCAGTGTTCGGATTCTAATTAGAATCAAGGAGTGTGTTGCATATTAATGTCACGCTACTCAAACCGCGTCGTGCCGCGAGTGTTAGCACGCGGATTAAAAAAACCTACTGGGATCGGTCAAATAGGACAACCACATTCGGCTATGGGCTTGCAAACACATGCATACGCATACACATATGCATACACATACACATACACATACACATACACATACACATACACATACACATACACATACACATACGCATACTCATACACATATGCATACACATACACATATGCACACACATATGCACATGTATACACATACAAACATGTACTTGTGCATGCACATGTACATGCACACACACAGACACACACATACACACACGCACACGGACGCAGACACACACATGCACACACATGCACATGCATAGTAAAACACATGCACCCATGCACACGCATGCATGCACACATACGCACACACATACACACACACCCATGTGCAATACTCGCACACATTCACACATGCCCACACGCACACACACACACGTATACACACACGGACACACACGCACATATTCACACGCGCGCACACAAGGTCAAACACACATACACTCACACACACGCGCGCGTCCCACTGCATTAGGCAGGGTGGTGGAGAAGTTCAATTATAAACATGGACGCGCCTCCTCTTTCCTCCTGTGTTCGTCTAGAAAACATCGCCCCCCAGCGTCCCACATACTCCGTACACAGAGACACATTTTCACTTTTAAGCGGACTCCTTAAAGCTGCATAGTCCGCTGAAGAATCAAATTTTCACAACCAAAATAATTATCTAGATTTGACTCTACATATCTAACATAGATACCAATGCACTTATTAAGCATTTGTTGCCACATAGAAGAGAACACTGAGTCAATTTAAAAGAACCTGTAACTGCAGAAACCTCTGGTGGAAGAGTTTTGGCATGCATGCCAAAATTAATTTGGCATGTTTGCACTTCAAATATCTCAGAAGCGAACCATATAAAATAAAAGTAAAGTAACATAGATCATAACAATCAATTTAATACATTTATCTCAGAAAATGACAGAAACTCAAAACCAATGGACCATGCAACTTTAATGAGCGTGCGCAGATCACTTTAAATACAAACTAACTCTCGGCGTTGAAGACCCCCTCCCCCGCCCCCTCCCTCCTGCACGCCACAAAATAAGCGCTGAAATAATGCAGGACTTTTTTTCAAGATGGATGCATATGCATTTCCCTAGCTATCCCAATATTATCGACTGCTATTATAGTTCCAAATACAGAATTGATGTCTATATTTCAACTATAACATGGCATCATCGTAATATAATTAACTACATTTTAAACAATTATAATCAATTACTCGATTCCCTTTAGTTAAAATTGCAATACTTATTAAAATTACATTGAAATGTTTGAAGATTGATTGATTGATTGGTGGTTGCTTTACGCCGTGTCGGCAGCATAGGCCATATTCACGGTGAGAAATGTTTATTTTTTGTTCAAACCATCGCTTTTACATGTAAAAGCATACAATCAATGTTTGAAGAAGGGATACTATCTTAGCACAAACACTTATATTATGATGGATGAAGTAACTCATATTTTAATTGGGGTCATTTCAAAGTACTAATGGAAGTAAATTATTTGCATACAGATTGGACAATTCTCCCCCCACCCCGTCTAATTCTATGAACACAGAAAAAAAAACCAATTTAATCAAATTCACCTTCGTTGGTCCTCTGTGCCCGGACACTTGCCTCTAGCTATAATTCATGGCATATATATATATATATATATATATATTTATATGTATGATATGTATGTATATATGTTATATATATATATATATATACATATATATATATATATCTTGTACAATTTAAATAATGCCAAGAAGACGCTAAGGCGATGATTGCTAAGTAGTGATGAGAAATGCGTTGTCTGTAATATATTGCTGAGCCCCTCTCTAATTGATTACAATCCTAATATCTTTGAAGTAAGTCCTTGTCGACATATTTGGCTTTAAAATGAAATCTAGAAAAGTCTACATTTAGAACTGGAATAAGGGCAATTTATTTTTCATTTGTTTTATTTCATTTATGCAGGTTCAAATCAATAATAGAGTTGGGGCAGTGTTTAGCTGTCATTGATTACCAGGGTTCTTAACCACATTAAATTCACCGGACGGGATGGCAGAACGAGTTGAGCGTCCGTCTCCTGTGGTGTGGTGTGGGGCTGGGGCTGGGGTGGGGTTGGTGGTGGGGGTAGGAGGTGGGGTGAGGGATGCGGCCGGCTGTAGGTCAGCGTTAGGTACTATTTTACTGTTTGGGATTGTGTCAGGTAGCTACGTGCCATCTTGTACCCTCTGTACTCAAATATAATTGATGAAGTTGATTGATCGGTTGTGCTTTTCCAGCATAGCAACATCTGAAAACACCAGATAGCAGACCAACTTCTCGTGGTACACTTTCGGTCGACTATGCCAGAGACTCTGGCACAACCACCATGTGTCCACATCGGTGAAAGGCAAGATCTACTGCGCAATCACGCTATCCACCTTACTATATGTAGCCGAGGCCTGGACAGTGTACACACGGCAGGTGAAAAAGCTGCAAGCCATCATGATGGGATATTTGCGTTCGATCCTGAGGATAACCTGGAAGGTCAAAGTGACAAACAAGGAAATACTCAATCGGACAGGGCTGTCCTGTATGGAAGATCTTCTGATCAGAAAGAACCTCCACTGGACTGGACACGTGATGAGGATGTCAACAGCCAGGCCACCAAAGCAAAACCTCTATTCTCAATTGGCTTCTGTCAGTGAAAGAGAGGACGCCCTCGGCTCCGGTTCAAGGATACTATCAAGCGAAACCTGAAGCTGAGATACATTAGGACCGGACCGACTCATCGACATCACTCTCACAGCAGAGAGCTAAATGGAGAGCAGCTGTTAAGAAATGAAAGCAGTCTTTTCGCATTGCGACCAACACCAACACAATCATGGTAGCTTTACAGTGCTGCCCTATTGGGTTAACCTCCACCCAGGACCATTACTCCCCCCCCCCCCCCACACACACACACTCAAGCGCACTGTCACTAGAGCCAACCTGCTTTGTAAACAGCGAACTGATCGAAGCAGCATAGGTGCGTCAGCATTCTGTGAGTCCTTCCCTTGACTCAGTCGGTAAGTCCTTACTTTGACTCAGTCTGGAGTGGATCCCACAACCTGCTGCGTGGGAAGCGAGCTCTTAATGTAGCTGTCACACTACGACGACAAGCGGCGACGACAGCCCAGCGACTTGGATTTGGTGAAAACCCGACGACATATGCAAATTCGGGCCAAGTTGGACGACAGTGCCGCGACAGTGCCGCGACAGTGCCGCGACAGTGCCGTGACAGTGCCGCGACAGTGCCCCCGGACCTGTTTAGGAAGCAGTTTCCATGAGAAATATGAAGAATAGGACGGTTCAAACATGTTGGTTTATGCGGCGGACCTGTTAGGAAGCAGTCTCCATATGATATATGAAGAAATGGGACGGTACAAACATGCGTGTTAGACTATGCGGCGGACCTGTGAGGAAGCAGTCTCCATATGATATATGAAGAAATGGGACTATGCGGCGGACCTGTGAGGAAGCAGTCTCCATATGATATATGAAGAAATGGGACGGTACAAACATGTGAGTGTGTGTGCATGTGTGTGAGTGTGTGTGCGTGTGAGTGTGTGCACGCGTGTGTGAGTGTGTGTGAGAGTGTGTACATGGGTGTGTGTGTACATGTGTATGTGGGAGTGTGAGTGTGTGTGTGAGTATGTGCATGTGTTCATGTGTGAGAGTGTGAATGTGTGAGTGTGTGTGGGTGTGTGTGGGTGGGTATGTGGGTGTGAGTGTGTGTGTGAGTGGGTGTGTGGGTGTGAGTGAGTATGTGCGTGTGCGCGTTCGTGTGTGAGTGTGCGTGTGTGAGCGCATGGGTGTGGTGTGTGTGTGTTTGTTTGTTGTGGTTTTACGTCCGAGCAACATCTAAGGTGTGTGCGCGTGTGTGTGGATGTGTGCGTGTGGGTGTCGCCTACCAAACCGTCCATGTGTGAGGGACCCCCCGGTGTTACTATGCGGCGGACCTGTTTGGAAGCAGTCTTCATGAGAAATGTGATAGTCAGTGTGATAGTCAGTGTGAGTGTGATAGTGAATGTGAGTGAGTGTGTGTGGTTTATCACACACACAGAGACACACACACAGACACACACACACAGACACAGAGACACACACAGAGACACACAGAGACACACAGACACATACAGAGACACACACAGAGACACACACGCAGATACACCACTACACACACACGAAGCAGTTTCCATGAGAAATATGAAGAATGGGACGGTCCAAACATGTGTGTTAGACTATGCGGCGGACCTGTTAGGAAGCAGTCTTTATGAGAAATATGAAGAATGGGAGGTGAAACACAGACACATCAGAGACACACACACACGACACACGACACAGACACACACAGAGACACAGGACACACACAGACACATACAGAGACACACACACACACACACAGACACACACACAGACACACACACACACAGAGACACACACAGACACAGAGACACACACAGAACACACACACACAGGACACACACGAAGCAGTTTCCATGAGAAATATGAAGAATGGGACGGTGCAAACATGTAGGTATATGCGGCGGACCTGTTAGGAAGCAGTCTCCATATATATATGAAGAATGGGACGGTACAACATGTGTATTAGACTATGCGGCGGACCTGTTAGGAAGCAGTCTTCATATTTGGGACGGTCCTAACATCCCTCAAAGCAAGCTAAACTGAGCCATGTTTGGACCGTCCCATTCTTGTGTTTAACTTAACGACAGCTTAACGACAAGACGACACCGTAGCGACACCGTAGCGACACCGTAGCGACAGCGTAGCGACAGCCGAACGACAGCGTCTGTCGCCGGCTGTCGTCGAGGTTTTTCAACATGCACAAAAACCCGACGACAACCGGGCGACAGTGGAGAAACTGGAGTTGTCGCGGAGGTGTCGCGGAGGTGTCGCGGCGACACCCGAACGACAGCATAGCGACACCTTAGCGACAATCGACGACAGCCAACGACAGAGCAAAACGACAAGTCGTTGGACTGTCGCCGGCCTAGTCGTCGTAGTGTGACAGCTACATTAGGACTGGGTTCAAAATGTTGAATAGTACCCCCCCCCCACACAACCTGCCACGCCCCCCCCCCCCCCCCCCGACCCCCAAACCCCAACCTCCACGACCCTACAGGTGTGTGGAAGGCCGAGGGTCACATTGGCCGGCTTTGGCGCGGCCTTCCTGAATGGGGAGCGGCGCGATGGGCGTTACGTCAGCACAGCGGGAGAACAACACGACGCATGCGCCTCACACCGGGAGGGACGCCCGCCCCAACTCTCCACGCAGAGGGAAGGAGGCGAGAATAACACGGCCCTGGTGGCGCAACGCGACCCAACCACCACCATTAGGGCTAACGGTGTGGGTGGGTGGGGGGAGGGGGGGGGAGGGGGGCGGGGGGCGGAGGGCGGAGGGCGGAGGGCGGAGGGCGGAGGGGGAGGGCGGGAGGGCGGTGGGGGGCGGAGGGCGGAGGGGCGGAGGGCGGAGGGCGGAGGGCGGAGGGCGGAGGGCGGGGGCGGAGGGGCGGAGGGCGGAGGGGTGGAGGGCGGAGGGCGGAGGGCGGAGGGCGGAGGCGGAGAGGGCGGTGCGGCGGAGGGCGGAGGGCGGAGGGCGGAGGGCGGTGGGCGGAGGGCGGAGGGCGGAGGGCGGAGGGCGGAGGGCGGAGGGCGGTGGGCGGAGGGCGGAGGGCGGAGGGCGGAGGGCGGAGGGCGGAGGGTGGCGGGCGGCAGCTCTCGGGCGGAGGGCGGAGGGCGGAGGCGGGCGGAGGGCGGAGGGCGCGGGCGGAGGGCGGAGGGCGGAGGGCGGATGGCGGAGGGCGGATGGCGGAGGGTGGATGGGGTGGTGGGGTGGTGGGGTGGTGGGGTGAAAAAGGTGGCGAGGCTGCGCGCGCACATAAAGGTGGTGACATACCCCATGCTGGGCGGTCAGGATGGATGTGTGAGGTATAGAGGGATGGGAGGAGGGGGGAGTGGGGGAGTTGGCGGCTACTGTCTACTGTCTACTGTCCGCACCACAAGGGCTAATCTCCAATATAGACAGGGTCGGTGGGTGGAAGCCACACACCTGTACGGGAGGCACGGCGGGGGGCGAGCCGGGTGGGAACATGGCCGCTGGCCGCCAACACCCCGCACAATACACGATGGCCGACCAGTTCAATGGACGCCGACCATTGGGGCCCGGGCGTCGTGTGGAAGAGGACCAGACCGTGTGTTTGGAAGGTGACTTTAACCTTTCGGTTACAGGCTGCAAACCTGCAGCATTGATGCGACACCGATAAATCGGTCCGATTTTGGCTGAAGTGTAAACTTCTGGGGGTAGTCAAGAGTACAGAGTACTTTAATCATATCGCCAAATGGTCGTCAAATCAGCACCGATAAATCGGCAGATTTTGGCTGAAGTAGTTGAGTACAGTTGCCAATGGGTTGGAGAAGATGGAGGGAAAAAGAGGGGATCTGCAGCAAAGGGGGAAAGAGCAGCAGTGAAAAAGGAAAAAGGCCCCACCCAAGCAAACAACTCCTTTGATCAGGAGGAGAAAAAAGTAAGCCTGGGAGAAAAAAGAATGTTGGTTGCTTGTTGGAGTTTTACGTCCTGGCAACATCTAAGGTCATTTCAGGACAGGTCGGATTGAGGAAGGAGAAGTGAGGAGATTTGTTTCAAAGGGCCGTGACTCCTTGCTCTGCGGTGAACAGTTGGCAAGCCGGAGACACAAATGCAGTAAGGTGGTAGGAAGTGAAAAGCTGGCTGGTCTCCCCCTTCAGTATATTTTTAAAATACATCCAAGAGAGGAGAGCGGCACCTGGAGGGAGATAGAAGAGGTGTGGTCGAAGTGGAGTCCGGACAGCAAGTGGCTGCGAGGTGACCCCGAGTATGTTTTTGGGGAGTTTTCAGTCGCATTGGTGCACTGAAGGCTGCAAATCTGCAGCACTGAATGGGCACCGCTGAAAGCAGTCCCATGTGGTCGGGAGTTGGCTTCCGATGGGTTGTGATCAGAGGAATTGGGGGGGGGGGGGCAGGGGGAGGGGGGTGAGGAAGCTAAAAAGCAGCCTAAGAGCCTAACCACAGTCCTCTGATAGGGCCGGGGGAGGCTGGGTGGTTGGTGTAGTTTTACGCCCCAGTAAGACCCTTGGCCATACCAGGACCGACTTGTGACAGCGCGCACTCATGGTGACTTTATAGTGCTGTCCCACTGGGAAATCAGGCCACCGGCACCATGACCTGATGTCCCACACAGTCACATTATCCTGACACTGTGCGCCCAGTCCCTGTCCTGATCTCATAACGCCAAGTGCCGAGCAGCAACAGGTACCTATTTTATAAGTCATTGGTTTGACTCAACCAAGATCCAAACTTCAGTCCCTCCAGATTCACCGGTATGCACAGTAAGTCCGTCCAAGGCCAGATGAAGTGAAGTGAGGATGGGATTAGTTAGGCAGTGGGTGTGGTTACCTGTTAGTTGTTAGTGAAAATTAGTGGTTAGTTGGTAGTGTCAAGTCAGCTATGGCGATGAGGTGGGGCCTGCTAGTCCTCGGTGTCATGGTCTGGGCGACCGACAGTGTTGATGATATCTGTGTTCTGGCGTTAGAAGCGAGCAAGTGCATTCCAGGATGACTTGGAAATCCTGGAGAGGATAGCCAGAGCGGCCCTATTGTCACTGAGTTGGCGGTCAGAGTCTTCCATGAAGTCACTGATGGAAGATCTGTCAATGGCGCCTCCCTGAGTATGGGCCTCAGTGCGTGCTCACCCCGCACTCACCGGCTTTAATGCACTCATTATAGCCGACAGTCAGGCTCACTCTGTCACTCTGTCACTCTGTCAGTCTGTCAGTCTGTCAGTCTGTCACTCTGTCACTCTGTCACTATGTCACTCTGTCACTCTGTCACTCTGTCACTCTGTCACTCTTTCACTCTGTCACTCTGTCACTCTGTCATTCTGTCACTCTGTCACACTGTCACTCTGTCACTCTGCCACCCTCTCACTCTGTCACTCTCACTCTCACACGCTCGCACTCTCGCACTCTCACACTCTCTCACCCTCTCACTCTCTCACTCACTCTCTCACTCTCTCACTCTCTCACTCTCTCACTCTCTCACTCTCTCACTCTCTCACTCTCTCACTCTCTCACTCTCTCACTCTCTCACTCTCTCTCACTCTCTCTCACTCTCTCACTCCCTCACTCCCTCACTCCCTCACTCCCTCACTCCCTCCCTCACTCCCTCACTCCATCACTTCATCACTCTCTCACTCGGCTGTGTATATATTATACATATTGAACTATATGGACAGTGACATAGACATAACATATTGACATAAAATATATATGATATACATATAGAATTGTGTAGAGACATACCATCTGTGTACATAATAATATCATATGTTGCGATGAGTTCACACATACTGAAATTCTTGTTGTAAAACCCAATATTTGATGTCGGCCCAATGCACCGTGACAGAAATGCCGATAGTGAACTCTTCAAACGGCTACATGGCATGCCGCTAGATGGCGCTAGGGGCACACCCTCTAACTCTAAGCCCGCCACGTCTTCGTCTGGAATAACATCCTCAAAAATAAATAAATAAATAAATAAATAAATAAATAATACACATGAATTATGTATATTCACATAATGCATTGTGAACTGCATTTGATTTGTTTGCATTCACCAGCTAATTACAACGTGTCATTTGCGAACAGAACTGTGGAGATTGGCTGAGACTAGTGAGACTGAGAGTGTTCGGGCTGGCCCAGGGCTGGCCCCGGCCTGCCTCCGGGGGGTTCCCGCTGCGCCTGTCACCATCTGCCCGCCTCCCTGCAGGCGTAGGCGGCTTACGGCCTCACACGGGCGCCCTCCCCGGGCATGCGCCTGGGCGCCACTCCCAGGCGGCGCCACCAGTCTCAGGCCGGCTTTTAGGGAACGGCGCCGGTGGCCGCAGCCCCGGGGCTCCGGGACCCAGGCTGGAACTTTATAATTAAGATGTTTGCAGCCCGCTGGGTAAGATGGCCTCAGCAGACAATGGGGAACAGCGGGGGTTGGGTGTTGGTGTGGGGGTGGGGGTGGACCAGTACGCACACAGGCACACAGACGCGCACACTGAGTAGTGGGCGTTTGCATTTGTGTGAATACTGACGTGGGTCTGACGTCACTGAATCCACTACATAATAATTACTTCACCCAATGAGTGTGTAGTTTGTTTGTTTGTTGTTTTACGTCCTAGCAATATCTAAGGTCATGTTCTTATTAGGACGAGTACCGACTTGTGACAGTGACATTCATGGTGCAACTTTATAGTGCTGCCCCACTGGGATACCAGGCCATCAGCACCATGACCTGATACCCCAAGCAGTCACATTATCCTGACACTGAGCAGAACAGTCCATGCGCTATCCTAATAATGCCGAGCGCCTGGCTTGGAAGTGACAAGAATCCATTTTTAAGTCATTGGTTTGACTTGACCGACCAGGGTTCGAACCCACGATCCCATGGGCTACCAACATGGGAGACTGACGCTCTAACCCATTCGGCCATCTCGTGTATGTATCCATGCATGTGTGTGCTGGTGGGGTGATTGTTTGTTTGTTGTTATTTTACGTCCTAGCAACATCTAAGTTCATATCAGGATGGGTACCGACTTGTGACAGCGCACACTAATGACGACTTTATAGTGTTGTTCCACTGGGAAATCAGCCCACCTGCACCATGACCTGATATCCCACTCGACTCAGTCACCACATCATCCTGATACTGTGCTAACCAGTCCTTGCCCTCTCCTATTAATGCTTAGTGTGAGGCTAGGAAGTGACAAGTATCAATTTTGTAACTCATTGATTTGACTCGACCGGGAATCGAACTCCCGATCTCCCACACGGGAGGCCTGCGCTCTACCGATTCGGGCCACCGCGTCCGGTATGGGGTGTGCGTAGAACATGGGTGAGAGCTTGGGCGAGAAGAGAAAGGGCGAGGGTAGGGGCAGGAGGTGAAGACTTACCATAAAAGGGAGTCAGATTGTCTGAAGGTGGGCCTTGGAAGATAGAGCGCAGAGGCAAGTGAAGAGGAAGAGGAGCTGCTTAATCAAATTAATCAATTAATCAATAACAATATCACAGATCATAGTTAATTCTTCTTCCTTCGTGTATTATTCTAAAACTGAACATGTGAATGCAAATCTATACTTGTTATTTACAAGTGCAAATGGCCATGGTTACTTACAATGATGGGCAGTCAACTGTTCTATTTGCAGACGAGGGAAGAGGTGGGAAGACCCCCCCCCCCCCCCCCACACACACACACACAATTTAACTACAGACTTCTTTTCGTTGGTCTAACTAAAATCAACCGTTTCGCGGTTTCGCCTTTCACTGTCTAGTTTTGAGATGATTTTCCTGTAATTTGTCAGGTGTGATTTTAAAGGATATGGTTTCTTGTTCGGGGATCGGGTGTAGACCCATTCATCTTCATTTCTGAGGGGTTTATCTCCAGTGGGTGGGTGTGTAGGTGTATGTACGAGTGTGTGTGGGGTGTGTGGAGGTGTGTGTGTGTGTGGGTGGGTCGGTGTGTAGGTTGGTGTGCGGGTGGGTAGGTGTGTGGATGGGTGGGGGTCCCTCGGACTTCCCGAGCTCAGTTGAAGGGACCAGGGCCTCAGTGGGTCCCACGGTGAGGGCGCGACCAGAGCCCCCGCTCGGCACTTATTAATGCACCCAACTTCACACATTGCGCCTAGTTCGGGCCTGTCGTGAACGCCGGGAGTAGCGCCGGCGGGCGGGCGGGGTGTGCGGCGGGCGGGCGGGGTGTGCGGCGGGCGGGTGTGCGGGTGTGCGGCGGAATGGCGGGCGGGGTGTGCGGCGGGCGGGCGGGGTGTTCGGCGGGCTGGCGAGGTGTGCGGCGTGGGGGGCGGGGTGTGCGGCGGCGGGGGTGTGCGGCGGGCGGGTGTGGGGGGTGTGCGGCGGGTGGGCGGGCGGGGTTTGCAGCGGGCGGGGTGTGCGGCGGACGGGCGGGCGGGGTGTGCGGCAGGCGGGTGGGGTGTGCGGCGGGCGGGGTGTGCGGGATGCGCGGTGGGCGGGCGGGGTGTGCGTCGGGCGGGGTGTGCGTCGGGCGGGGTGTGCGGCGGGCGGGGTGCGCGGCGGGCGGGGTGTGCGGCGGACTGGCGGGCGGGGTGTGCGGAGGGCTGGCGGCCGGTAATGGCCGTCGGGATGTTCGGCCAACAGGGGAACTTCCCTTGCCCATTGAGATATCAAAGCCGGTGGTCGGACAGGTACGGGCAAAGGTGAGAAGGGACAATGGCGGGGGGTGGTCACTTGGCCCTGACCGCTGCCCGCCCGCCTCCTGCCGCCCGCCCGCCCGCCGTGATAATTGGAGGCCTTCCGCCCGGCCCGCACCATCCATCAGGAACTGTCCCCTCCCCCACCCCCCCACCACACCACTAACCACCCCCTGATTTACACCCCGCTACCGTAAAACACCGACTGTACGGCGCTGCAATCCGCACCCCCAGCTATAGCTACATTTTTGGGCGTGGAATGGTGATGGGCTGGGTTTTTACGCCCTAGTATCGTCTATGATTTCATCAGAACCAATACTGACTGTGCAGTGATTGATTGATTGATTGATTGCTGGTTTCTTTACGCCGTGTCGGGAGCATAGCCCATATTCACTGTGCAGCACCAATAGCTTTATACTTATAGTGCTGCTTACTGAGTTACCATGCTACAAAAATAAAATTCACACTTGTTAGTTATATGTTAATAATATACTTCAAATATTTCAAATCTAACTACATCAATGTTGGTCACATATGGGGTTTGAATCCCTGATCCCTGGAACTCGATGACCACACAATAGACGTTCAGGCCTCAAACCCCAAATCGCGCAATAACTGATTAGCTTCCCGACTTGGGCAGGATTTGATCACGTGGGGTTTTACGGCAGCGTCCCTGTTGCGGACGCTGGTTCCGGACGCCACGAGGCGTGGCAATGGGGTGGATGGGTGCGGGGAGGGTGGTTAGGGGTGTCGGGGAGAGCCCAATGACCTTTTTTGTCTGCAGCGCCTCCCGGCGGCGCCTTATGGCTTCCTTTGGTCGCACCTTCCCACAATGCTCCACGCTAGTGCTTCACTTTATTGCGAATTAAGGCACGAGTCAACTAGCCCCAGATATATTGCTCCCACGGGGAGAGGACGTCAGGGCTGTGTGTGTGTATGTGTGTGTGTGTGTGTGGGGGTGTGGGGAGGTTGCGGGCCCGGTTTTGTGGCTGTCTTATGTTACGTTTATGTTCAACTACAAATATAATAACAAAGCAGGGGAATTACATACATGAATAATATTTGCATAAGTAGTTTATACCTCACCTAACTATATACGACGGTATCTCTTGTAAAGACGTTTATCGGCCCCCTTTTGGAGTTATCTTTACATCTTTACAGCACTGTAATGCCTCAATAGTGGATGTACATATGAACAGTTTGTACATTTTAACATATTTTGTTAATTAAATATTTATTGCCCAAAGGTACAAAAAACGTAAAGTAAGACTTGGTTTTTTAACGACACCACTAGAGCACATTAATTTTTATCATTGGCTATTGGGTGTAAAACATATGGTTATTCTGGCATATTTCTTTGGAGGAAGCCTGCTGCCGCCACATAGGCTACTTTTTTCGATAAGCAGCAAGGGGTCTTTTATATGCACTTTCCCACATCCTTTGATGAACCAGTTGTGGACCAGTGGTTGAAACGGAAAATAGCCCAAACTACAAATGGGTCCACTGAGCAGGATCGATAGGATGACCGACACCTTCACAGGTGGACGCTCTCACCGCCTGAGCCACGTCCCGCTCGCCCATTGGTACAAATCGCCAAAGCCGGTAGACTTTGCTGATTTGGCCTTTGACTGTTTCATATCAATCAAAACTGTGTAAGGTAGTTAGAGGGGGGGGGGGGGTCAAAACAGAAGGAGTGAGAGTTCCATTCTACCTCATGGCGTGTGGGACCTGAGATTGAGACACCTGCTCATGCGCACTCATACTTCCGGTAAACTGAACGCTAAGACCCCATCTTCACAAGGAGGCGCGTTAAAGGGCAGTAACATGAAAACACAACCTTACTTAGTTAATATTATTAGGATCGAATATTGGTTATTCGTTGGCTGGAGTCTTACCTCCTGGCAACATCTAAGGTCACATCAGGACGGACGTGAGTCATCTGGCAGCGTGTTTAACAATCGTGTTCACCAGGTCAGGCATCTGGCACTTGGCGTGAGCTACGACAGTGTATTTGTGTTTGATATCTGTGTTTCCACGTTAGGTGTTATGGGCCCACTTAACTCGATCAAAATTCACTTCTTTGCACGGCTAGCCTCGGCTGGTTGTGCGTGGTTGTGTGTGGTTGTGTTTGGTTGTGTGTGGTTGTATGTGGTTGTATGTGGTTGGGTATGTTTGTGTGTGTCTGTGTGTGGTTGTGTGTGGTTGTGTGTGTTTGTATGTGGTTGTGTGTGGTTGTGTGTGGTTGTGTGTCGTTATGTGTGGTTGTGTGTGGTTGTATGTGTTTGTGTGTGGTTGTATGTGGTTGTGTGTGGGTGTATGTGGTTGTCTGTGGTTGTGTGGGGTTGTGTGTGGTGGGGTTGTGTGTGGTGGTTGTGTGTGGTTGTATGTGTTTGTGTGTGGTTGTATGTGGTTGTGTGTGGGTGTATGTGGTTGTGTGTGGTTGTGTGTGTTTGTGTTTGGTTGTGTGTGGCTGTGTGTGGTTGTGTGTGGTGGTGTGTGGTGGTGTGTGGTGGTGTGTTGTGGGTGGCTGTGTGTGGTGGTTTTGTGTGGTTGTGTGTGGTTGTGTGTTGTGGTGTGTGGCTGTGTGTGGTGGTTGTGTGTGGTTGCATGTTGTGTGGTTGTGTGTTGTGGTGTGTGGTTGTGTGTTGTGGTGTGTGGTTGTGTGTGGTGGTTTGTGGCTGTGTGTGGCTGTGTGCGGTGGTTGTGTGTGGTTGTGTAATGTGGTGTGTGGTGGTGTGTGGTGGTGTGTGGTGGTGGTGTGTGGTTGTGTGCTGTGGTGTGTGGTTTTGTGATGTGGTGTGTGGTTGTGTGCGGTAGTGTGTGATTGTGTGTAGTGGTGTGTGGTGATATGTAGTTGTGTGTGGTTGTGTCTGGTGATATGTGGTGGTCTGTGTTGGTGTGTGGTGGTGTGGGGGTGAGTGGAAGGACGAGGGCCGGGGGGCGGGCGATGGGGGATGGGGGATGGGGGATGGGGGGATGAGGGATGGGGGATGGGTGATGGTATGGTGGGATGGGGTGGGATGTGTTGGACATGTGATAATATGTGTGTGGTTGAGGTGTGGTGAGGTATGGTGAGAGTGTGGTGGGATGTGGTGGAACGTGGTGGGATGTGGTGGGGTGTGGTGGGTCGTGGTGGTGCGGTGGTGGGTGTCTGGTAGGGTATGTGGTGGCGGTGTGGTGGGATATGATTGGGGGGATGGTGGTGGTGTGGTGGTGGTGTGGTGGTGATGTGGTGGTGGTGTGGTGGTGGTGTGGTGGTGTGGTGGTGGTGAGGTGGCGATGTGGTGGACCAGATCGTGCATATGTTGCCCATCGAATTTTCATCCGGCATATTCAGATCTCAATCTCAATGCAAAAAAAAGGAGTCAAATATCAGATTTTAATCATTTCCATTTTTTATTTAATAATACCCAATTTAACTTTTTTTAAACAACAGATCTGAATAGAGGGGTTTGACCTATTATAGTGTTACGGGAGTTGGTTTTCTCTAGTAGTACCTTGGATACCCGCCAGGATGCGATCATTCACAGTTAAATCCATAACAACAAGCCGTTCAGTGAGCGCGCCCGCCGCGACCACACACCCTGTACTTACAGTAAGTTACTGTGTGTGGTTGTGTCTGAACGTACCTCATGGCGCCCCTTTGTTGCCAATTGCTACTTTCTCTGAACGCCACCCGTCACCACCAGTCAGTGGACGCACACGCCGTTTCCGTCCCCTATTATCGCTCACTTTACACTAAGATATTTCAACTTAACTGATCGAAAAACAAATCCATGAAATGTGACAGGATTTTGATTTAATGGTCCCGACATAATGGGACTGACTATAGTTTGTCGTGTATGGCAGGCAGGTTTTATTGTAGTCGATGGACCTCAAACACCAGAGCTGCATGGCCACACAGACCTCTTCAGATACAGGAGGGTGCGCAACAAGCAGCATACATGCGCAAAAAGCGGGGAGCGCGACGTAGGTCAGGTGGTAAGGACTCCACCTGTGAAGGTGTCAGTCATCCTATCGATCCTGCTCAGTGGATCCATTTGCAGTTTGGGCTATTGTCCGTTCCACCCAGTGGTCAACAACTGGTTCATCAAAGGCTGTGTGTGGTATGTGCTGTCCTATCTGTGGGAAAGTGCATATAAAAGACCCCTTGCTGCTTATCAGAAAGAGTAGCCTATGTGGCTACAGCAGGTTTCCTAAAAAAAAAAATGTCAGAATGACCATATGTTTGACGTCCAATAGCCGATGATATGAAAATGAATGTGCTCTAGAGGCATCGTTAAATAACACAAGCTTTACTTTACTTTTTTGGGGCAAGCAGCAGACATGCGCAGTAGGCTGCGAGCAGGCACATGCAAATACACGGGCAACATTACGGTTTGGTGGTCTCCGTCATGTGGAGAAACCCGCAAATAGCCCCGGGGGAAATTACACCACTGCAGCACTCACGCAACGGTTACAGAGCGGGGCAGTGGCAACCAGTAACTCGGGTACAAACTACGTGGAGTGTGCCTGTGTGACCAGGCTGCTGTAGCGGCACTCACAAGTTTCCTGGACTGTTTCTTAATGTTGCATAGTCCGATGGTTTTGAGATGTTGTCAATTTCTGAGATAAATATATTAGGGTGATTGCTATAATCTACCTCACTTTAGTTTGAAGTAACTTTTATTTCAAATGACTAACTTTTAAGATATTTTAAGTGCAAACATGAGCAAATAATTTTGGCAAGCACGCCAAAACTCTGACACCATAGACTTCAGCAGTAACAGGTTCTATTAAATTTACTTAGTATTCTTTTCTATGAAGCAACAAATCCTTAATAAGTGCTCTAGTATCTAAGTTAGATATGTAGAATTAAATTTAGATAAGCTTCTGTGATTTTAATTTTGATGCTTTCATCTCGATATGCAGCTTTAATGTTAGCGACACTCTTTGGATGGGTACTGTTAGGGGTCTACATTATATTTACTCTCTGTAGTATCCATATATATATATATATATGTGATGTAAGCGCATTATGCGAGTATAACTATAAATGCAAGGGTAATATGTACATCCTATATTTCATCTGGGCGCATTGGTGAAGTGGATATATAGAGAAAGAGAGATAGAGAAATTCCTCCAGTGTGTGGGTGTGGGTGTGGGGTGCATTCCACATGCATTACCCCGGTAGCTGGGGGGGGGGGGCACTCCACCACGGCGCCTATGGAGGAAAAATAATAACCCACCCTGACATAATTCACTGAATTACACAAACACAAAAAAGCCGCCTCACCGGACGATCATCAATCCTTCTTGTATCTCAACAAGGCACTTATTCACTCAACAAATTATAAAGTGGTCACCGCCTTGCCCCGATTATGACATCACGTGGTCACGTGATCTGGATGCGGGCGCCGCTCTGCGTGTAGCAGTGGCACTAATGGCGGCTTCCCGGTGTTGCAGTTTAAAAAGATAGCCGGTTTAAAATGGAGCATGTTTGAGGGGCAGTTTCCGAGTGTCGCAGTTTAAAAAGATACCCGCTTTAAAATGGAGCATTTCACAATGCGCATGCGTCAAACTTGAATGGCAAGCCTGAAATCTTATATGAATTTCTGGCTTGCTTCTGTCTGTGGGGGTGCTCTCTGGAATTCTAGGTCGAGACACGCAAGGGTTCCTTCAGGAATCATTGTAGTGATTATTTTATGTTTGATTGTATATATTATCCTCTGCACTAACAAGTTGACAAGCAATTAACAAGTTATTAAACATGGGTACAATCTCAATCAGGCAGAAATGCATGCACATGCACACAGTGAGAATCCCCATTTTAAACCGGGTACCCTTTTAAACTGCGACACCAGCGTGGGCCGGATGATGATTGGTTGGTTGATTGTTGGAGTTTTACATCCTGGCAACATCTAAGGTCACATCAGGACAGGTACTGACTTGTGACAGTGCACACTCATTGTGACTTTATAGTGCTGTCCCACTCACTGGGAAATCAGGCCGCCAGCATCATGACCCGATATCCCACTCAGTCACATTATCCTGACACTGAGCTAACCAGTCCTAGCCCTATCCTAATAATGCCAAGCATCAGGCTAGGAAGCAACAATTATCAATTGTATATAAATCATTGGATTGACTCGACTGGGAACCGAACTCCCGATCTACCGATTCGGCCACCGCGTCCGGTTCCGGATGACGAATGGCTGTCATGTTGACCTCAGTGGTAACCACCTGCAGCTTGAACCGTCCGACCTAACCTCCTAGTGGGGAGTCCGTCTACAGTAAAACCTCTCTAAATCGACCAACTATCGGACCGACTTTAAATGGTCCATTTAGGGAGGTGGTCGGTTTAGGTTTTTTTTTCATTTTGTTACAATGGTATTGTATGGGCGATCTTTTGGAACCCAAATAAAGCGATCGATATTGGGGAGTGGTCGATCTGTGGATGTGGTCGGTTAGAGAGGTTTTACTGTATTTCCATGCTCTTTTGCGGATTGTGGGATGCATGCGGTGTTTTCCGTGTCCCATAATTGAGCGTTTTAACTTAGTTTAAGTGTCCAACCATTGCACATAAGGAGGGTGCATACATTATGTCGCAGTTAGTTTTCTCATTTTCAACATCCGCCCCCGTAAAATATCTCCGTTATTACCACATCTTATGAACTATATGTTCAGTCTAATAACCCCCCACCCCACCCCACATGCCCACACCCCCACTGACATCACTCCTATTCATAGATGTACCATTATAAGTGAAATGCTGTTCCTCACAACACTAGGATTCTCACCCACACACCTACACCACCACCACACCACATGACCAATGGGTGCAGGAAGATAAAGGTTTGGGAGGAGGTGGGAGGGTGGGGAGGGGAGGGGGGGGGGGCGTAGTGAGGGTGAGTGTAATTGAACATATTTGTTGTTGCAGATAAGTATATGGCAATCACCTCCCCTTCTAACCTCATGTCAGACTTAGTTTGTATGATCTGTCAGACTCCCTCCCCGTCACCGTGACGTACTTTGTGGACATCCTCGTATGGAGATATAATAATACAGCACACAAATAGACAAGAACACATGTTCTATGTTTAGTGGTGTCAACCATGCTTTTTGTTTGTTTGTAGTTTTACGTCCTAGCAACATCTAAGGTTTTTCAACCATGCAGGTTGTTGCATGACTGGTACAGAGAGAAGGGAGTCGGACGTAGCTCAGGGGGTCGAGTGTCCACCTGTGAAGGTATTGATCATCCTATCGATCCTGCTCAGTGGACACATTTGCTGTTTGCGTTATTTTCCATTCCAACCAGTGATCCACAACTGATTCATCAAAGGCTGTCAGGTGTGCTGTCCTGTCTGTGGGAAAGTGCATATAAAAGACCCCTTGCTGCTTATCGGAAAGAGTAGCCTATGTTGCGCCAGTGTGTTTCCTCCAAAGAAATATGTCAGAATGACCATATGTTTGAGGTCCAATAGTCAATGATACGAAAATCAATGTGCTCTAGAGGCATCGTTAAATAAAACAAGCTTTACTTTTGGTGCAGAGAGAAGTTCGGGAACCAGTGGAGGTTTGTGTAGGTGTGAATGTAACCTAATAAAGTAACATATACTACTGTGTGAAGGGAAGTACATGTACACAGTAACAAATGTTGACTATTTTATTCAAATTATGCATTATATAACTTATATCTCCCCATATAATATTTTGGCATTAGTATGTGTGTGCATGTTTGCACAATTATGTGCCTGTGTGTGCCTGTGTGTGTTGGTCGCACGTGGTCGCTGAAGGACCGCACCCCGGGTTTAACCCCGGAGTGTGTGATGTTATATACATGTACGGGCCGTGGGATATGGGTTGGTTGGTGGAGTTTTACGTCGTGGCAACATCTAAGGTCATATCAGGACGGGTCTGCGGGAGAAGTGCCATTGTTTGGTGAAGTAACAGGTGTATTTACACTGAAAGGTGTTTCCAATGTCCATATACAGGCGTGTGGGTGTGCGTCTGCACGTGCGCGTGTGCGCGTATGCGAATGCACGTGCGTGTGCGCTGCATGTGCATGTGCGGGTGTGTGTGCACGTGCGTATTTGCATGCGTGTGCGTATTCGTGTGCGCATGCGTATTCGTGTGCGTGTCCATGTGTGCGTGCCTATTTAAGTCCCAGTCACACCTCACCGGATTGGGGGAAACGGAGAGAAAACTAACAATGTCCGTTTTGTGTCCGTACAAGTTTTGAACATGCACAAAACTAGGAACGGATGCTGCTGGACTGACATCTACGGTTCTTGTCCGGTTTGATTTCGTTCCTGTTCGTTTCCTGTCCGTTTCCTGTCCGTTTCCTGTCCGTTTCCTGTCCGTTTCCTGTCCGTTTCCTGTCCGTTTCCTGTCCGTTTCATGTCCGTTTCATGTCCGTTTCATGTTCGTTCATCCAGTGGCCTTTTACCCGATAGCGCAACATTTTGACACATTTTAATAAATGTTGATACTTATTACGCCCGGTATTGACAATTCTGTCCGTTGCTCAATCCGTACAATTACAGTACTGCCTTGTAAAAGTTGTATGTTCTACCACTGAGGGCGCGCCGTGATTTCGGGCCAGTGTCGGGCCGGTGTTAGGCCGGTGTGGGGCCAGTGTCAGGCTGGTGTCGGGGCCATGTCAGTTCTGTGTTGGGCCGGTGTTGGGCCGATGTCGGGCCAGTGTCAGGCTGGTGTCGGGCCGGTGTCGGGCCGGTGTCGGGCCAGTGTTGAGCCAGTGTTAGGCCGGTGTTGGGTCAGTGTCAGGCCGGTGTTGGGCCAATGTTGGGCAGGTTGGGGTCGCTGTTGGGCAGGTGTTGGGCTGGTGTCGGGCGGGTGTCAGGCGGATGGTGGGCGGGTGTCGGGCCGGTGTGTCATCAGTGGAGGGCAGGGTCGGGCCAGTGTCCAGCTGGTGTCTAGCCAATTTCAGGCTGGTGTCAGGCCAGTGTCAGGCCAATGCTAGGCCGGTGTCAGGCCAGTGTCAGGCTGGTGTCGGGCCGGTGACGGGCTGGTGTCGGGCCGATTTCGGGAGTGTGTCAGGCAGGTGTTGGGCGGGTGTAGGGCGGTTGTCAGGCCAGTGTCGGGTGGTTGTCAGGCCGGTGTCGGATGGGTGTCAGGCCGGTGTCTGGCCAGTGGCCGGGCAGTCTTGGGCTGGTGTCGGGCCGGTATCGGGCCGCTGTCGGGCAGTGTCAGGCCAGTGTCAGGCTGCTGTCGGGCCGATGTCAGGCCAGTGTCAGGCTGGTGTCGGGCCGATGTCAGGCCGGTGTTAGGCCGGTGTCAGGCTGGTGTCGGGCCGATGTCGGGCCGGTGTCAGGCCAGGACGTGGTGTGTGTGGTGTTGTGTGGTGGGGGGGGTGGTGTTGAACGAGGTCTACCGAGGGGGCAGCGAACAGGGAACAGGAAACGTCCGCTGTCTCTTCAGGAGGGACCAAAAATCGGGATACAATATTATAGTTTTCTCCACGGAAAGCATCCATATTCACGAAGCGGGTCGCCTAGAGGTTGCCGAGCGTTGGGGACTCAGTGCCGTCGACATTTTCACCGCCAAGGCGGCAACGTGTCTATGCGTGTGTGTGTGTGTGGTGGGGGCATCTTTACATCATATGCTCCAAACCCTGGGGGGTCTGTATCTATATTGTGTCACCCCCCGCGTTACCCGCGTAATGTGAGCGAGTGCCGGTGTTATTGCTGTGTGTTTTTGTGTTTTTGTGTTTTTGTGTTTGTGTTTGTGTGTTTGTGTGTTTGTGTGTTTGTGTGTGTGTTTGTGTGTTTGTGTGTCTGTGTGTCTGTGTGTCTGTATGTCTGTGAGTACCTGTGTATTTGTGTCCATGTGTCCGTGTGTCCATGTGTCCGTGTGTCTGTGTATCCGTGTGTATTTGTGCATGTGTGTCTGCGTGACTGTGTGTCTGTGTGTCTGTGTGTCTGTGTGTGTGTATGTCTGTGTGTCTGTGTGTCCATGTGTTTGTGTGTCTGTGTGTCTGTGTGCCTGTGTGCCTGTGTGCATATGTGACTGGGTGTCCATGTATCCATGTGTATGTGTGTCTGTGTGGTTGTGTGTCTGTGTGCCTGTGTGTCTGTGTGTCTGTTTGTCTTTGTGTCTGTGTGTCCATGTGTCCGTCTGCTTAGCTTTCTGTGTGTTTGTGTTTCTGTGTTTTTGTCTGTCTATGTGTCTATGTATGTGTATGTGTGTACATGTGTCCATGTGTCCATGTACCTATGCGTCTATGTGTCTATGCATATATGTGTCTATGTGTATATGTCTCTATGTGTCTATGTGTCTATGTATCTATGCATCTATGCGTCTATGCATCTATACATCTATGTGTCTATGTGTCTATGTGTATATGTGTATATGTGCATATGTGTCTATGTGTCTATGTGTCTATGTGTCTATGTGTCTATCTGTCTATGTGTACATGTGTCCATGTGTACATGTGTACATGTGTCCATGTGCCTGTGCGTCTATGCGTCTGTGTGTCCCTGTGTCTCTGCGTCTGTGTGTTGAGGGTGGTGGCGCCAGTGCGGCACGCTTGGAGTTGGTTATCACCGATAATAGATGTCCGGTTTAATTCTAAGCACATCGTTCAGACTCAGAGTTCACAGTGTGCCTAATTGACCCCCAAGGCGCAGATCAAAGCCACGCGCCGACCCGCCACCAGGGGCACACCTGCATATTGTGCCTTAATTCCTTTATTTTTTTTAAATACAAGTAACCCGGGGTAACGGCGCTTTGTGGGTCGGGTATCGGATACCGGCTTTGAAGTGGCCCGACTAGACTATAGCCGAACGTGGTGCAATGTGGCCTCATCTGTGGAGGGCTGCAGCGGCGGGGTGATACCTGAGCGGGGGCCGAATCGGTAGAGCGCGGGCCTCGCGTGCGGAAGGTCGGGAGTTCGGTTCCCGGTCGAGTCAAACCAATGACTTATAAAATTGATACTTGTCACTTCCCAGCCTGGCCCTCGGCATTAATAATACGATAGGGCAAGTACTGGTTGGTTTGTTCAGTGTCAGGATAATGTGGCTGAGTCATATATCGGATCATGGTGCCAGCGGCCTGATTTCTCAGTGGGGCAGCACTATAAATTCGCCATGAGTGTGCACTTTCAAAAGTCTGTACCAGTCCTACAGTGATATGAGCTTAGATGTTGCAAGGACGTAAGACTCCAACAACCAACCTACCAGCCTGAGCGTCCCGCTCCTACCGCACTGCCACCTGCTGGCCGTCAGGGGGCGATACTAGTCCCAACCCGCCTCCTCACCAGATCTCACCAGAAGAGCCACGTCGGGCTCATTGTGGACGGCGTTTATGTACAACTATCATTGTCCATTACTACAAGGCATTGCGTCATTTAGGTGTAAGCATCATAACTTCTCTCTTGTGTGATGTTTCAGATGGTATCTGCCTGTACCGTTTCGTTTTATGGCCCTGTCACACTACGATATAACGACGTCAACGTAGGGAGAACGTGAAAAACGTCGAACTTCTCGGCGTAGTATGCAAATTTGGGCACAAGTTGAACGTGGATGCAGCGTAGTGGACGAGAGAGTAACGGTGGTAAAGCGTAGTGATAGCATCATTCAACGAGAGAAGACAACGTCATTACGCTCACTGAACGTCATGAACGTTATTCCATTGCCAGAAGAACGTTACATGACGTTACATATGTCATGACACAGTGGCAAAACGTTGAACGTACATTGAAAGTACGTTCTCCTGATGTTCTCCTGACGTTCTCCAGACGTTCCCATTACGCCGCATGGACATTTCCACCCGGTTTAATGTGGGTCAATGTAGTGGAACATAGTTGAACGTAGTGACCAATGTTTTAATAATGTCTGTTTAACATCATTGACGTTCACCGAACGTGTACAGAACGTAGGGCGAACGTAAACTCTTACGTTCGAGGTACGTCAAAAGTTTTGAACATGTCCAAAACCTCGACGTAACTTGACGTAGCATGACGTAACGTGACATAGCTCGACATCAGTCTGACATCATCATAATGTAATCCAACGTACGTCAACGTAATGACGAAAAATCACCACATCAGGCATACGTTGGCTCGTTATGTCGTAGTGTGACAGGGGTATTAGCTGGGCTTTTTTGGGCACCCCACTTTGACATATATAGTACTATGCTACGCTGTGCTACGCTGTGCTACGCTGGGCTACGCTGTGCTACGCTGTGCTATGCTGGGCTATGCTGGGCTACGCTGTGCTACGCTGTGCTACGCTGTGCTACGCTGTGCTACGCTGTGCTACGCTGTGCTACGCTGTGCTACGCTGTGCTACGCTGTGCTACGCTGTGCTACGCTGTGCTACGCTGTGCTACGCTGTGCTACGCTGGGTTACGCTGTGCTATGCTGGGCTACACTGTGCTATTACTATGCTATGCTGTGTTGTGCTATACTATGCTATACTATTTTGGATTACTATGCTATACTATTCTATACTATACTATACTATGATATGTTATACTATGCTATACTATGCTATACTATGCTATACTATGCTATACTATGCCATACTAAGACCATGCTATATTGGAGCTATGCTAATATTATGCTATGCTACGCTACGCTACGCTATTCTATGCTATGCTATGCTATGCTATGCTATGCTATGCATAATTCAGAATTCATGCCCTCATTTCATTTGCCCAGTCTTTCGCCACTTTTTCTAACCCCTACTCTGGTTAGGGGTGAATCTTATCTCTTAAGGCCCAGTCAGACCTTACCGGACTGAGTACCGGACACCACCGGACACCACCGGACACCACCGGACACCACCGGACAAAGAATTTTCTAGTCCAGTGGTGTTTGGTATCAAAATGTACCGAAATGTGTAGCAATGTTGCAACGGCTGCCAGATGAAACGGACGCTAAACGGACAAGGAACATACATTAACGAATATCCACTGGATGCTAACCGGACGAAAACCGAATGTCAAACGGACGTACCGGATTGTTCACGGATGCGCTGAAAACATATACTGACCGAATTCCCGCAATAAAAAAAACAACAACAAAAAACAAAAACACCACTGTCAACGGACTTGGCAGGAAGCAAACCGGTGACGTAATGGATGGCTAACAGCCATGAACCAGACAAAACTGACTAAACGGACTTAAAAAAGACACCAACCATACACACCAGTCTGGCGGTGTCCGGTTTTGTGCATGTTCAAAACTTGCTACTGGACACACCGGACACCACCGGAAACAAAACGGACATGCCGGATGCCAACCATATATAAACCGTACATTGCCATATTTCACTGGACAGTGTCCGTTTTCTATTCGGTACCCCAATCCGGTGGGGCTTGAAGCCACATCTACTCGTGAAGAACGTTGGGTATTACTTGCAACAACAACAAAACTTGTAACAACAGAACGCATCAGTTTGGCAGCAGATGTGGTTCCTCGCCTCGTATTGCTAATCAAACATGGCGCTAGTTTGTTTGTTTTACAGAAAAAGGAAATCGAACAAATTTCAGCGAACCTGTGCCACCACATATGGACGTGTACAATCAGTGATTGGTGCCACCAGTGATTGGTGAAGCCCCAGTCAGACCTCACTGGATTGAGGAACCGGCCAGAAACCGACACTGTACAGTGAAATACGGCAATGCATGGTTTATATACGGTTAGCATCCGGCATGTCCGTTTTGTCTGGTGGTGTCCAGTGTGTACGGTAGCAAGTTTTGAACATGCACAAAATTTGTACCGGACACCGCCGGACTGAGGTGTACGGTTGGTGTCTGTTTTAAGTCCATTTAGTCCGTTTTGTCCAGTTCATGTCCATTACCCATCCTTTACGTCTCCGGTTTGCTTCCTGCCAAGTGCGTTAATGGTGTTGTTTTTGTTTTTTGTTGTTTTGTTTTTTTATTGCGGGAATTCGGTCAGTATATGTTTTCAGCACGACCGTGAACAATCCGGTATGTCCGTTTGACATTCAGTTTTCCACCGGTTAGCATTCAGTGGATATTCGTCAATGTACGTTCCTTGTCCGTTTAGCATCAGTTTCATCCAGTACATTTTGGTACATTTTGACACCGGACACCAACGGACTAGACAATTCTTTGTCCGGTGGTGTCCGGTGGTGTCCGGTACTCAGTCCTGTAAGGTCTGACTTGGCCTTCAGGCATGCGTCTCTGTGGTCTTTTATTATTATTATTAAACAATACTGACCACTTCTTTTTTACACGAATATTGAGGACAGACAATTCTACTTAAACGTTTGTTGTCCACAAGAAGACAGGAGTGAAGAAATTAGTAGAGCATGAGCCACCTTCTTTCCCGCCCCGCCCCGCCCCGCCCCGTCCCGTCTAGCCCCGCCCCCTCGCCCCGCCTCGCCCCGCCTCACCCCGCCTCGCCCTGCCTCGCCTCGCCCCGCCTCGCCTCGCCCCGCCTCGACCCCGCCTCGCCCCTCCTCGCCCCGCCCCGCCCCGCCCCGCCTCGCCCCGCCCCGCCTCGCCCCGCACTGCCTCGCCCCGCCCCGCCTCGCCCCGGCTCGCCCCGCCTCGCCCCGCCCCACCCCGCCCCGCCTCGCCCGCCCCCGCCCCGCGCCCATTTAGTCCGCCCATAATGGTCCTCCACCCGCCAACCGGCCTCCTTCGGCACTCCACTCCCCTCCCTCCAATCCCAGCCACGCGGCGCAGAACTGGGGCTGCTTGTTTATTGTGGTTTTACTACCTACCAACAGGTACCAGCTTGTAACAATGCACTCACAGTCATATCGATATTCTATTGCTGCCAAAACCGGGTACCACACGACCGACACCATGAGCCATGACACATGGTTCCATCGATCCTGAACCAACCTGTAAAGGTAAAACTACTGATAACTAAGCAATAAACAACAGGCCAATTACACATCAATATTGGAAGTGTTTGGTTTGACTCGGCCGGGAATTGAACCCATGACCTCCGACCCAGGACGTGAATGCGGCGTCGACCCGGGGCGCCCTGTGCGGGTTGTTGAAGACCAACCCAGGGGCTCGCCACTTCCGGTTTAATAGGGCAATAAGACCTAGGCTCAATGACCTTTTAAAAGTCACTTCCCGAGGCATTAAATCCAAAACAACCACCCACTTGCCAGTTTAGTTCTTTGATTTTGATTCCTTCTTCACGGCCTGGTCTGTACTTAAGGCCGCATAGTCCGATGAAGCATCAACATTTCAAAACCAAAACAATTATATATATTTGACTCTACATATCTAAGTTAGATATTGATGCACTTATTAAACATTTGCTGCAACACAGAAGGGAATGCTGTTAGTGAAGAAGCTTATTGTGTTAGATTTTGGCGTGCTTGCCAAAACTAATTTGACATGATTGCACTTCAAATATCTTAAAAGTTTACCATTTAAAATAAAAGTTATTTCAAATTAAAGTAAAGAATAATGAACAATCTAATATATTTAAACGGAAAAGTGATAGAAACTCAAAACCATCGGACTATGAAACTTTATGGTGCCATCACATTACGACATTTCTCGCCAATGCGCGTCGACGTGTGTCACTTTTTGATGAAACATCGGGAGATGTCAGGAAGCGTTATGGGTGCGTTAGGCGTGCATTGGTAATCGTTGATGGACGGTGACAGTCGGCAGCGCGCGTTAGGCGATCGGCGAAGTTTTGTGCTTGCACAAAACTTTCGACGTGCGAGAACGCGCGGGTGCTAACATTATGGCGATGTTAGCGGCACGTCGAGATACGTTAAACGCACTGGAATAATGTTAGGCAAATGCTAGGCATATGCAACGCGCATGTGAGAGTCGTTCCCACATGTTGCGTCAAACCTGTGCTTTGTTGTTTTACATCCTAGCAATATCTAAGGTCATATCAAGATGGTGCACCAAAGTTTTTGTTTTCTTTCTCACAACGTCGGCCGCACACTACCAATACGTTGCGCTGATGTCGAAAAGTTTGACGTTTCTCGACGATTAAAAGTGATTTTGCGCATTGGCGGTATGCCGGCGAGATACATCATAGTGTGACAGGGCTATTAAACATACTGCTATTAAACATACTGCTTCCCCAGGCGTGGTCTTCATTCCTGCACAGCTGACACTACTAGTACTAGTATTAGTGACAACATAGATAAAAGATTCACCCCATACTTGTATTAGGGGTGAACGACAACGTAGTCTAAATACGGGCGAAAATAGCTTTAGCATGGAACAGGAAGTACAGTACAATCTCTGGCGGCAGTACCAAATGGCTACTCATATTGGCACAGAGTTGGTGAAATGAGAGAGAATGCAAAAACATAAGATGGTGGTGATAGAACACTGCCAATTTAACTTTTAAAAGCCATTAAACTACATGTTTTATTATATTTTTCAAATCAAAAGTACCTGGTAAATATTAAGTTATATAAGTGAAGAATATATTTTTCTTCTTAAATAGACTACATCACCATTCCAGCGGCACTGTGCATTGTGGGATGCGTAGAAGAAAAACAAACCCATGAGAAGCACATGACACATGCTAATAGTAATAGTAATACACTGGGTGCAGCTATGAAATGTGCTAGTTTCAGCTCATCTCAGCTCTTGTTTGAAACATAGGATACCAACTAGAAAAATATATATAATAAATTAAGATATTAATCTGTTATCCAGCATTGCATTTATATCAATATAATCAGCACATCTTATGCAATGTACATTTAGATTTAAACAAATCTGGGCACTCAGACTAGTGTTAGAGCCATAGCCAGAGTCAATTTTACTTTTTGTATTAAGTTTTTATTTATATCCTATGGTTAATGACATATGTAGAACTAGAAGATGAGTAGGGTTAATCAGATATTGGTTATATACTTCTTTGAAACAAGTGTATGTTGACACATTTGGCATTTGGCATTTTAATATTTAGAACAAGAATTAATAATGGTGATGTGGATATCAGCCTTAAAGTGACTGATTGTTTTGTGTGGAATTGTATGTTTCTTAGCTAAAAATGTTTAACTATAGCTAGTTTTGTCTTAGATATATTCATCATGTGTACATACATGTATATGCCAAATTGTTATGTATTTCTATTCATTTTGAATAAAATCGAAGTTTTGCCCTGCGCATATCGGCAAACTCAATGGCCAGATGCATAGGCTTCTGCACTAACAGGTTCGTTTTCAGCGCATGCGCAGTCGGAACGGTGATCTCGTATATTAAGAATCGTTCTGCTCATTTCATTTACCGAACATGTCAAACTTTTTCGCAAGCTTTTCTATAGGTTTGTCTTTCAGCCGCTACTACAAGAATGGGGTGAATCTTTTATCTAGTGACACTGACAGCAGAGTCCCCCCAGACAGGGCGGGTGGGAAGTAGGCGTCCCTATGATATATGCCTACTGCGGATGTTGTGCCAATACAGAAGTGTATATCATGGTTTATTGGAGTTTGACATCCTAGCAATATCTATGGTCATAGCCGGACGTATAACCGCAAAGATGCTACAACTTATAAGCTATTGAAATCGGATGAAATTGTCATTTTGACTTTGGAAATAAAGAACAAAACATTAGATTTGGCACCTATTAGTATTACAAATCAATATATTTTTGTAAGTTTTCCCTACAAGTTGCATGCACACTGCTTTGATTGCTATCGCATGTTTAGAATTATTACATCTAGTGAGGTCATGTGCTCTCGTCTCAGTCTCCAATCACGAGGCGCGTGCTGGTGGTGGAGGCTGTGCCACCAGGGGTAGAGTAACGTTATCAGTGGCACACACAACAACTAAGACAACGTGTGTGAAAATCCAATCGGGCGGCGGGCGGCGGGCGGCGAGCGGCGGGGGGCGGACGGGGGCGGCGGGCGGCGGGCGGCGGGCGGCGGGCGGCGGGCGGCGGGCGGCTGGCGGCGGGCGGCAGGCGACAGGCAGCGGGCGGCGGGCGGCGGCTGAACACGCATGACTGGGCCTTGGATCTGGAGATCAGCAGGTGTGGCTGGTGAAGGCCTGCTCTGCTGAAGGTTCCCACGGTCATTCTCACCTCACAGAATCCTCCAAGTGACACATTAGTGCGTGCAGACGTGTGTGCTTTCCGGACTTCGGCGGCTGGCAGTTCAGAGCCAACCGCCTGATACTGACACAGCCCAGTCTGCAATGCGATTTGGCGGAACCTATTATAAACAATAGGTGACGAGAACACTGCAACTTAAAGCGTTAGAGTAAAGTGAACTAAAGAACCTTTAAAGTGTCACTCTCCGATGGGTTTGAAAATCTGTTATTTTCTGAGATAAATTTATTAACCTCCTTGTCATAATCTACCTTATTTTACTTTGTATATATATGCGGATTTTGGTTTGCTGGGGGTTTACGTCCTGGTAACATCTAAGGTCATATCAGGACGCGTACCGATTTGGAACAGTGTGCATTCATGGTGACTATATAGTGCTGTCTCATTGGGAGACCAGGCCACCCGCACCATGACCTGACATCCCACTCAGATACATTATCCTGACAATGAGCCAACCAGTCCTTGACCTATTCTAATAATGTTGAGCACTGGGCTAGGTAGCGACAAGTATTATTTTATAAGTCATTGTTTTGACTCGGGAAAGGTTCGAACACATGACCCCCTATACAGGACCATCCTGATATGACCTTGGATGTTGCCAGGACCTAAAACTCTATTAACCAACCAACCAATCCTATACAGGAAGCCAGCCAGCGTTCATACCGATGCAGCCATCCCGTCCAGAACTACTGCATTTAATTATATATATATATATATATATATATATAATTTTCAGCGGTACAGTGAGTAGCGGTTACAGTGTGCAGGGGTGGTGGTGCCACCATTGGAGCTGGGGTTGGGGAGGCTGGAGCAGTAGATGACTATGACTATGAGTATGAGAGACTCCTACAGTCCATGGAGCTGAGTGAGTGATGAGGGACAGGACATTCCGGGTTATTATACTCATATAATTCTTATACAGCATATATACAGTAAAACCTCTCTAACCGACCACCTCCACAGATTGACCAGGCTGTATTTGGGTCCCAACAATACCATTGTAACCATATTCTAACTCCCGAAACCGACCAGCTCCCTAAATGGACCACTTAGAGTCGGTCGATTTAGAGAGGTTTTACTGTATACACTATATTCAACAGGCATCACTAAGGAGACACATACATCCGTTTGGAATGACCTACTTATCTCCGGGAGCCATACGCGAATAATCCATTAAAAAAACTAAAAACCGAGACATTCCACTGTGTCTGAGTGAGGGAACGGCAAAACATTTTCAAACTAATACCCCCATCACACCAAACTTGTTCTCACTACGTTCTTGAAAATGTTGCTGAGTGGACTCAAACTGTGTGTGAACGGAATGGAAGTAGGACCAACTTTTTACGGTCTTTTTACGAACGGAATGGATGGGCTAGAATGGAATGGTGCTCCAGAGTTTTGAGCATGCCCAAAACCTTCTTGCAGTCACGTTCTACCCCGACCACAGCCCGGTTTAGAACGTGGTTGGACGTTTTGAGAAATAGTTTGGTGTAATGGGGGTTTAAACCACCTGCCTAGATGTGTTCTAACATTTTCAACTTAGACACAGATGCAGTCTTATTAAGTGGGTATTGCTGCATAAAAGAACTAGTCAGTCAATGTACAAGAACTTGTCGTTACTCATCATCATCATCATGCTGTCGGTCGCGATGCGACAAAGACTGCTTTCATTACATGACTGTCGCTCTCCATTTAGATCTCTGCTGTGAGAGTGATGTCCATAAGTCAGTCTTAATGTCTCTCAGCTTCAGGTTTCTCTTGATGGTATCCTTGAACCGGAGACAAGGGTGCCCTCTGTAACCAGAAGACAGTTGAGAGTAGAGGATCTGCTTTGGTAGCCTGTCTGATGACATCCTCATGAGGTGTCCAGTCCACTGGAGATTCTTTTTGATCAAAAGATCTTCCATAGAGGGCAGCCCTGTCCGTTCAAGTATTTCCTTATTTGTCACTTTGTCCTTCCAGGTTAGCCTCATGATCGAACGCAGATGTCACATCATGAAGGCATGCAGCTTTTTCACCTGTCATCTGTACACTGTCCAGGCCTCAGCTCCGTATAATAGAGGGATAGTGGGATTGCATGGTAGATCTTGCCTTTGACCCGCATGGACACATGGTGGTTGTTCCAGAGTCTCTGGCATAGTCGGCCAAAAGATGCCCTAGCCTTGGCCATCCTCCTCTGTATTTCAGCATCAATGCGTCCATCACTTGATATAGTGCTTCCGAGGTAGGTGAATTCCGGAACATAGTTCAGCTTGTTTCCATGAACCATGATATCCTCCTCTCGGGTTATTGTAGATTGTAGAGTTGGGTTGGTACAGCACCGCCATCTTCTTGATGTTAATCTTCAGGCCAAACTTCTTTGATGCATCGGAGAAAGCGTCCACTATTTTCTGGATCTCTTCAGCAGAGTGGGCAACTAGTGCACTGTCATCTGCGAATAGCAGCTCTCTCACCAGTATCTGAGTAGTCTTGGTCTTTGCTCTGAAGTGTGCGACGTTGAATAGGTCAGCACTCTGTCTGGACTGTATACAGACACCAACCCCATGCCTCGGAAAGCCTCGCCAAGCATTGCTGATAGGAAGATGGAGAAGAGTGTGGGGGCCAGTACACAACCTTGCTTGACCCCATTGGTAACCCCAAACGATTCCGAGACTTCCCCTCCAACACTGACATTTGCCATCATTCCTGTATGTAGAGCCTCGATCATAGTTGTGAACTTCTCTGGGCACCCATACTTCCTCAGTCGTCACTACAAGTCGTAGAACTAGAAGCCTATGATATCCAGTATTTCAATGTGCGCACAATAATGCAACTCTTAATTGTGACCAAGCGGGACAGCCGAATTAGTTGAGCGCATGCCTCCCGTTTTCGTAGATTGTGTCATTCGAACCCCGGCCTAGTCAAACCAATGACTTAAACAATTGATGCACTGATGTTCGGCATTACCAGGACAGTAGTAGAGGACAAAGATCAGTGGAATGAGGGAGACCAAATTCTCACATTTCAAAATTCCCCTGCTCAATCAAAAAATGTACTAAAGAAGAATAACAGAGGCGCCCCCCCCCCGCCACACACACTTACGTTATGTACCACTCAGGGTCAACTGAGGTTAGGTAATACTGAGTTGAGTTAATGCGACATTGTATACCACAAAACAGTGTTCCAAAGGGAGGTGGGTGGGTGACCACTGGGTGGCACTGGGGAGGGGAGTGACACGAGGTGTGTGTAGGGAGAAGGAGAGGGGAGGGGAAGGGGGGGATGGGGGAGGGGGAGGTGGAGGTGGAGGGGGAGGGGGAGGGGGAGGGGGAGGGGCGGGTGCACCCCCCACCCCGTTCACACACCCCGGCCTAGCCGGCTTACCGGGCACACGTTACCCGCCACCGACACCTAATCTGTTTGCGAGAGTGATTACTTGGGGTCTTACATCCCACCAACATCTGGGTTCATATCTGGGTTCATATCAGGCTCTTGATGGCTTTATAGTTTTGTCACACTGTGACATCGTAGCACAGGCAACATGTTACAATATCTAGCTCAGTCACATTATCCTGACACTGGGCCGACCACTCCTTCAGTCATACATGTGATGTGTAACACCCTACACAGCACACCCCACACCCTACACAACATACCCTACGCACCACACCCTACACAACACTCCCTACACAAGACACCCTATACCCAACACCACACACTCTACACCCTGCACAACACACCCTGCACATCACACCCTACACAACACACCCTACATAACACACCCTACACAACACACCCTACACACCACACCACACCCTAACACCACACCCTACACACCACACCATAACACCATACCCTACACACCACACCCTACACAACACACCCTACGCAACACACCCTACATAGAACACCCTACACAACACACCCTACACACCACATCCTACACACCACACCCTACACACCACACTCTACACAGCCCAGCAGGGCTACACACCGAACGCTACACTACATTATCCTGACACTGGGCCGACCACTCCTTCAGTCATACATGTGATGTGTAACACCCTACACAGCACACCCCACACCCTACACAACACACCCTACGCACCACACCCTACACAGCACTCCCTACACAACACACCCTATTCCCAACACCACACACTCTACACCATGCACAACACACCCTCCACATCACACCCTACACAACACACCCTACACACCACGCCCTACACAACACACCCTACATAGCACACGCTGCACACCACACATTCCGCATCACACCCTGCACAACACTCCCTTCACAGCACTCCCTACACAACACACCCTATACCCCACCCCCCACACCCTGCACAACACACCCTCCACATCACTCCCCACACACCACACCCTACACACCACACCCTACACAACGACGATACACGTCCAATTTGTCTTTGGGTTGACTCTACAACTCCAACAGCTTACTTACACTTACAGTAGTATGGTGGTAGGTTGGATGGTTGTTGGAGTCTTACATCCTGGCAACATCTAAGGCCACATCAGGACGGTCGTGTGGTATGAAAAGAACACTTAATCTTCTTTTCCTTTTCACTAAATGAGGTACCAGAGTGGTTAGAGCACCCGCGTTCCGCCCGGCAGATTGGGGAGGGACTGCCGAGGCGTGGGACCGATACCTCCCTGAGTAGGAGGACCAAAAACTGTTAGTGTGAGTGTCACACTGCTGTAGTACTCGGGCAAATGAAGTCGGGCCGGCGCAGTGTCAAGGTCACGTGACCACGGGAAGGCGGGCGTGGTGCTGGCAGCACGGGAGGATTGCACAGTAATTTGTCTTTTTTTTTAATGAAAAAAATAATGTTTAAAGCACCAGAAGTGTCTGGTGTAGTTACAAGTTTAGATGTTGTTAAGAGTATAAGACAGAAGCCCAATGAATCACTCTGTTCCCATTTTATCTCCCCCATTTAGACAATGCTGTTAACTCATAACACACTGGCAACGAAAACAACCAACTTTTACACTTACAGTACCAGACAGGATGACCGAATGAGTTGAGCATCCGTCTCGCTTTTTGTTAGATCGGGGGATTCAAACTCACGATCGAGTCAAACCAATGACTTAAAATTTATACTTGTCGCTCCCTAGCCAGGTGCTTGGCATTATTAGGATAGGGCATAACTGGTTGGCTCAGTGTGAGGATAATGTGACTGACTGAGATATCAGGTCATGGTGCTGATGGACTGGTCTTCCAGTGAGGCAGCACTATACAGTCGCCATGAGTGTGTACTGTCACAAGTCGGTACCCGTCCTGATATGACCTTAGATGTTGCCAAGACGTTAAACTCCAACAACCAACTAGCTGACAGTGAGGGGCGCTCATTGTGTGAGGAGTCCACCCCCCAACCCCCTCCACACATCCACCCCACCCCCACCACACACACACACACACTCCGTACACCCAGCAGACGACATTTAGTAGTCAGGCCACGTAAAAAGCTGGTTTGTGGGACGCCTTCCCTACCATTCACACCCCGCGCTTTATGAGTGGCAGTGTGGGAGTTTCCTTATTATATCGCCCACTTACATGTTCTTTTAAACTACCCGTGTTTACCTGATGGGTTAGGCAACAAACGCGGCAACTCCGACCGGTGCCACCAGGTGGCGCGCTCTGAAGCAGCTGGTAATGGAGGTACTTCTATGGAGCACCACATAATAATAATATAGGCTACCGGCTTTTTATGGGGTTTTTATTGTCCTTTTCACAACAAGATCAAAATGAAGCTATACAATTTTAACAACACATCATTTGGTCTTCAGCCTCCAGGCACACCTTCCAAACACATGTATACATGCCTCACCTTCCACACATCGAATGTCTTGCTTTACTTAATATTAATAGCCTTTCCCCATTACAATTTTGACTGGATCAAGGCGACGTTGTTCTGGTAAAACTACCCTATCCGACCCCTCATTACTAGTGACTTAACAACATGGGAAATTTCCTCTAAATATCCCAGTACATATAGCTCATCGTGATATATCACCCATGCGAAAACCGGATAGAACACACTCTCGGGAAGGGCGAGTTTTGGATTGTCGTCTGCTGTCGCCAAATGTCTGCCGGAAGTAAAGATCCACAAGCATGGAATAGATATAGCTTCATTGAACATGCGTTTTCACTATCACTGTATCAGATTAATAATATTACTCTCTTAGTGAAAATAGATATGTGTGTAGTGGAAGACGAACGTCTGTAGAAACAAACTGTCGCAATTTCTTCAGTTGGCGTGCTGCTGGTGTGGTAGTGAACAACGCATGGGCTTTTTAGGTTACCATATATATATGCTCCTTGTGCCTCCGGTAAGTTTAAAACTAATGACTGTCATCACCAAGTTCCTTTGCCAAGAAACCACCATTACAGTGGCCGCTTCCACAAATATCCGTGAGATATGAGCACAGTTGTGTACATGTTAAGTGTTGGTGTGTGTACTTGGTCTGTGTCTACATGGGATGTGTTAAGTGTCAGTGTGTACCTGGTCTATGTCTACATGTGGTGTGGTATGTGTCAATGTGTACCTGGTCTGTGTCTACATGGGATGTGTTAAGTGTCAGTGTGTACCTGGTCTATGTCTACATGTGGTGTGGTATGTGTCAGTGTGTACCTGGGCTGTGTTTACATGTGGTGTGGTATGTGTCAGTGTGTACCTGGTCTGTGTCTACATGGGGTGTGGCATGTGTCAGTGTATACCTGGTCGGTGTCTACATGTGGTGTGGTATGTGTCAGTGTATACCTGGTCTGTGTCTACATGGGATGTGTTAAGTGTCAGTGTGTACCTGGTCTGTGTCTACATGGGGTATGTTAAGTGCCGGTGTGTACATGATATGATTGATTGATTGGTGGTTGCTTTACGCCGTGTCGGCAGCATAGGCCATATTCACGGCGAGAAATGTTTGTTTTTTGTTCAAACCATCGCTTTTACATGTAAAAGCAGACAATCAATTATGTGCCAATAGACACTAATTAAATTAGAAAGCTCACAATCATATATTTGTGGTCAAGGGAAACAAATTCCCATAGAAAAAGAAAAGTTTCATTAATAATTAATAGAATCCATTTAGTAAACTATATAAGGTGGTACAGTCCAGCTGCCCTCAAAAAGGCTAAAATGTTTTCCTGTTTTACCTTAGTAAAAAGGTCATGCATACTGTCTGCAGTGTAGAACCGTTGGCGCAGGGCCAAAAAATCAACGCAACTTAGTAAAATGTGTTTGAGTGTCAGTGGGGACTGACACCCAATACATTCAGGGGAGGTTCCCCCTTGAGCAGAAAAGCATGTGTAAGCCACGAGTGGCCAATACGGCAGCGGCTAAGGACCACTTGGTCCCGCCGACCTCCCGCATGAGTCTGTGGTGGCTTTCCCACAGATGGTTCAATTTCTTTAAGTTTATTAATGTTTTCATCCCACTCATGTTGCCATTTGGATTTTATGTGGGTGGCTATTAGTGGTTTCAGATCAGAGTGAGGGATCAGACACGGTTCAAGATCACAGTTCAGGGCCTTCTTCGCAGCCTGATCAGCTCGTTCGTTTCCTTGTATGCCAGCATGGCCAGGCACCCAGCACAGGTGGATATCATACCCATCCGTTGTCAGTTGGTTCATTTTATAAATGACCGTTGCTAGAATAGGGTGATTCGTTTTCAGTCCAGCAACAGCCAGGAGGCAAGAGAACGAATCACTGTATATAACATAGTTAGTGTGGTTGGATACCTCGATACACTCCAAAGCGAGAAGGAGTGCTCGGGCTTCTGCAGTGAAAATCGAGCTCTGATCAGGCAAACGTACACCGAATTTTTCAGAGCCTCAGTGGCCGAATGTAATTTGGCCTGGCTTCATACCTGGATTCGTCATGTTGCTCGAATAGACAATTGTGTGCAGGATTCAATGCATTAGTTTTTATCTTGACTACATATTGCATGGCCAGTTTGATTCTCCTGTTGTTAAGTGATGGTTCATTGGCTTCGACATAAAGGCTCTGAACTGGTGAGGTGCGGAAGGCCCCAAGGGCCAGGCGCAGTCCCTGGTGGTGGATCGTGTCTAGCAGCCCAATATATGATTTCCTTGTGGAACTGTATACTATGCTGCCGTAATCCACTCGTGAACGAACCAAGGTTCTGTACACGGAGAGCAGAACATCTCTGTCCGCTCCCCACTCTGAGCTGGACAGCACCCTCAGAATATCAGCGCTTTCAGGCATCTTGTTTTCAGGTACTTTATATGTGGCACAAAAGACAGTTTTGTGTCGAGAATGAGGCCCAGAAATTTGGTTTTCTCAACGACTTTAATGGGATCCCCATCCAGGGTCAGCTCCGGTTCCGCATGCATTCTATGCAGCAGGCAGAAGTGCATGCAGACTGTTTTGGTCTTGGAAAATTTGAAACGTTCAGAACTGACCATCGATGGATCCCATTTATGCTTGGTTGTAGCTGTCTCTCTATGACATTCATGTTAGCACCGCTGTAATATAAAACAAAGTCGTCCACGAAAAGACTACAGGAGACCCCCCGCTTTACAGCAGCAGCAATACCATTGACCTTGACCCCGAAAAGGGTCATGGCCAGTATGCTACCTTGAGGTACTCCTAGTTCCTGTGAGTGTAGGCGGGAATAGGTAGTCTTGACACGGACGTGGAAATGCCTGAAGGCTAGAAAGTTCCTGATGAAAATTCTCAAGTGGCCACGAAGGCCAATCGCATGAAGATCCTCCATGATGCCATGCTGCCACGTTGTGTCATAGGCTTTTTCGATGTAGAAAAAGACAGCCACAACGTGCTCCTTTTTAAGGAAAGCATCTCTTATGAAGGTCTCCATGCGCACCAAATGGTCGAGGGTGCTGCGGCCCCGTCTGAAGCCACATTGAAGGTTGGACAGGTGGTGTCCTGACTCCAGTAGCCAGACGAGGCGGTTGTTTAACATGCGCTCCATGGTTTTACAGATGCAGCTTGTAAGGGCTATGGGACGATAGTTGTGGGCTTCACTCTGGTCTTTACCAGGTTTGGGAATCGGTATTACTGTCGCCTCCCGCCAAGAGGCGGGGACGACACCCGACTCCCAGATGTTGTTGAAGAGTTGAAGCAACAGTCTCAGTGCATGTTCAGGGAGATGTTTCAAAAATTGATAATGAATTCCATCAGGTCCAACTGCTGTGTCATGCGAGCTTTCCAAAGAACACCTCAACTCACCCATACTGAATGGGGAGTTGTAGTGCTCCTCGCCATTGGAAGAAAAGTCCAAGAGCTTTTGCTCTTGGCGTTCCTTGACCACCCGAAAGCCCGGGAGGCAGTTTGCCAAAGACGAGTTTCCAGCAAAGGTGCGAGCCAATTCTTCACTTATTTCGTCGAGTGATGTGAGAATGGTGCCGTTGTGTTTCAAGTGCTGGACTACAGAAGAATCACCTCCCCTTCGTTTGATTCTCCTGATCATTGTCCATACTTTGCCCAATGGCGTGTGCATGGCGATGCTAGAAACAAATTGTCTCCAACACTGCCTCCGCGCTTCTTTGATTGTTCTGCGAGTGCGTACATGGTATGTGTCTACACAGGATGTGTTAAGTGTCAGTGTGTACCTGGTCAGTCTCTACATGTGGTGTGGTATGTGTCAGTGTATACCTGGTCTGTGTGTACATGGGGTGTGGTAAGTGTCGGTGTGTACATGGTCTGTGTCTACATTTGGTGTGGTGTGTGTCAGTGTGTACCTGGTCTGTGTTTACATGTGGTGTGGTATGTGTCAGTGTGTACCGGGTCTGTGTCTACATGGGGTATGTTAAGTGTCAGTGTGTACCTGGTCTGTGTCTACACATGGTGTGCTAAGTGTCAGTGTGTACCTAGGCTGTGTCTACATGTTGTGTGGTATGTGTCAGTGTGTACCTGGTGTGTGTCTACACGGAGAGTGTTATGTGTCAGTGTGTACCTGGTCTGTGTCTAGATGGGGTGTGTTAAGTGTCAGTGTGTACCGGGGTTGTGTCTACATGTGGTGTGGTATGTGTCAGTGTGTACCTGGTGTGTGTCTACACAGAGAGTGTTAAGTGTCAGTGTGTACCTGGGCTGTGTCTACATGTGGTGTGGTATGTCTCAGTGTGTACCTGGTCTGTGTCTACATGGGGTGTGGTAAGTGTTGGTGTGTACATGGTATGTGTCTACATGTGGTATGGTATGTGCCAGTGTGTACCTGGGCTGTGTCTACATATGGTGTGGTAAGTGTCAGTGTGTACCTGGTCGGTGTCTACATGTGGTATGGTATGTGTCAGTGTGTACCTGGGCTGTGTCTACATGTGGTGTGGTATCTGTCAGTGTGTACCTGGTGTGTGTCTACACGGTCAGTGTTAAGTGTCAGTGTGTACCTGGTCTGTGTCTACATGTGGTGTGGTATGTGTCACTGTGTACCTGGGCTGTGTCTACATGTGGTATGGTATGTGTCAGTGTGTACCTGGTCTGTGTCTACACGGAGAGTGTGAAGTGTCAGTGTGTACCTGGGCTGTGTCTACATGTGGTATGGTATGTGTCAGTGTGTACCTGGTCTGTGTCTACACGGAGAGTGTTAAGTGTCAGTGTGGGCAGGAAGGGGGGGGGGGAGACAGGGACGGGGATGATGATGAAGGGGGGGGGGGTGATGGCGCGGGGTGGGAGAGAAGCGGATGGGGGGGGGGGGCTGATTGTGTGGAGAGAAAAGTGTAGCGAGTACTTGTGTGTGTGGGGGGGGGGGGGGGGGTAGAAGCGGATGGGGAATGATGGGGGGAGGGGTGGACAGGATGGGGAGTGAAAGTTGCATAGTTCGATGAAAGCATCAAATGTTCAAAAAGAAAACACTTAGCTAAATTGTATCCTACATATCCAACTTTGATATTGGTGTCCTTATTAAACGGCGTCCGTCCCCTGTTTTGGGAGATCGGGAGAGCCAAACCCATGAGTTTGTGGATTCCAACCTTGGTCGATTCAAACCAATGACTTAAAAATGTATACTTGTCGCCCCCTAACCTGGCGCTTGGCATTATTAGGATGGGGCAAGGACTTGTTCGCTCAGTGTCAGGATAATGTGACTGAGTGGGATATCAAGTCATGTAGCTGGCGGCCTGATTTCCCAATGGGCCAGCACTATAAAGTTGCCATGAGTGTGCACTGTCACAAGTCGCTACCCATCCTGATATGGCCTTAGATGTTGCTAGGACATAAAACAACAACAAACACACCTTATTAAACAGACATAGGTGCATAAAAGGGAATGTTAAGTCAATATGATAGCACATTACACTCATGACAGCGCACACTCATGGCGACTATATAGTGCTGCCCCACTGGCAGACCAGGCCACCAGCCTATGATCTCCAGCATTTGGATATTATGACGATCCACCTAATATATTTATTTAAAGAATATGGCAGAAACGCAAAGCCATTGGAGAAGGCGACTTCCAAGAGCAAATAAACAAAACAGTGACAGGAAGGCGAAATGGGCGGATCATAAGAAAATCAATGCAGATTATTCTGATCATAAGAAAACCAATGCACATTCTTCTGATCCCAAACACAAGCATGGAACAGAACCTTCCCTAAGTTGTTAATGGACAAATGCTAATGTCGGGTTCCAAATAAAGGGGCTTTCTGACATCTGAGGGTAGAGCTGGTCGGCTTAAGCGCGATCAGCCGGTTTGGAAATGGGAGTCTTTATGAGGAAAGGGCGGGGCATGCGCAGTAAAAGGCAAAGTGGAATCCCATTCCGACCTGTTGTGTGTTAGCCGTGGGGGGTCTGGGTGGGGAGGGTGGAGGCAGTCTGTGTGTGTGTGTTGGGGGAGGGGTGGGTGTAAGTCTATGTGTGTTGTGTGTTGGGGAAGGGGCGGGTGTAAGTCTCTGTGTGTTTGTGTGTTGGGAGGGTGGGTGTAAGTCTATGTGTGTTGGGGGAGGGGTGGGTGTAAGTCTGTGTGTGTTTGTGTGTTGGGGAAGGGGTGGGTGTAAGTCTGTGTGTGTTTGTGTGTTGGGAGGGTGGTGTAAGTCTATGTGTGTTGGCGGAGGGTAGTGGGTAATGTCTGTGGTTGTTGTTTGTGTGTTGGGGGAGGGGGGGTGTAAGTATGTGTGTGTTTGTGTGTTGGAGGAGGGGTGGTGTAGTCAGTCTGCGTGTTGTGTGTTGGAGGAGGGGTGGATGTAAGTCTGTGTGGTGTTTGTGTGTTTGGGAGGAGTGGGTGTAAGTCTGTGTGTGTTTGTGTGTTGGGGGAGGGGGTGGTGTAAGTCTGTGTTGTGTTTGTTTGTGTTGGGAGGGGTGGTGTAAGTATGTGTGTTGGGTAGGTGGGGGGGATGTAAGTATGTGTGTATTGGGTGAGGGGTGGGTGTAAGTCTCTGTGTGTTTGTGTGTTGGAGGAGGGGTGGGGTGTTTAAGTCTGGGTGGTGTGTTGGGGAGGGTTGGGGGTGTAAGTCTGTGTGTGTTTATGTGTGGAGGAGGGGTGGGTGTAAGTCTGTCTGTGTTTGTGTGTTGGAGGAGGGGTGGATGTAAGTCTGTGTGTGTTTGTGTGTTTGGGAGGAGTGGGTGTAAGTCTGTGAGTGTTTGTGTGTTGGGGGAGGGGTGGGTGTAAGTATGTGTGTGTTTTTGTGTTGGGATGGGTGGTGTTGTAAGAGTATGTGTGTTGGGGGAGGGGTGGGTGTAAGTATGTGTTTATTGGGGGAGGGTGGGTGTAGTTCTTTGTGTTTGTGGGTTGGAGGAGGGGTGGGTTGTAAGTCTGTGTGTTTTGTGTGTTGGGGGAGGGGTGGTGTGTTAGTAGTCTGTGTGTGTGTTTTGGAGCGGGGTGGGTTTAAGTATGTGTGTGTTGGGGGAGGGGTGGGTGTAAGTCTGTGTGTGTTTGTGGTGGGGAAGAGGTGGGGTAAGTCTGTGTGTGTTTGTGTGTTGGGAGGGGTGGGTGTAAGTCTCTGTGTGTTAGGGGAGGGTGGGTGTAAGTATGTGCGTGTTTGTGAGTTGAGGGGTGGGTGTACATCTGTGTGTGTTGGGAAGAGGTAGAGTCAGTCTGGGTGTGGGTTGGGGAGGGGTGCATGTAAGTCTGTTTGTGTTTGTGTGTTTGTGTGTTGAGGGGTGGGTGTAAGTTTCGGTGTGTTGGGGGCAGGGGTGCGTCTAATTTGTGTGTTTGTGTGTAAGTAAGTCTGTGTGTTTGTTTATTAGGGAAGGAGGAGGAAGTCTGTGTGCGTTTGGGTGTTGAGGGAGGGGTGGGTTTATGTATGTGTGTGTTTGTGTGTTGGGGTGGTAAGTCTCTGTGTGCTTCTGTGTTGGAGGGGTGTGTGTAAGTATGTGTGTGCGTGTGTGCTGGGCGGGGGGTGAGTGGGTGGGGGGGGGGGAGAACCTGCCACAGTGACCCCGCTACAAACAACCCCGTGCTCGGCCTAATAGCCCAGCTCGTTGGCTCTGGCCGGCTTCCCGTGCGCCAGCACAAGTGGGTCCCACCTGTGTCCGATAGCCCTGGAGCTGCGGGACAGGTGATGTTTTTTTAGAAGAGTGCATTGGAATAAAGAGGGGTGTGTGTGCGACCGGACAAGGGCGTGGCCGGGGCCGGGCGGAGGATGGGCGGGGGGCAGGCGGAGGGCGGCCGCCAATGGCAGGTGTCAGGGACATAATGACCATTATGCGGGTGACGTCACTGACACAGCGGCACGCCCTCTACACATCAAGTGCTGAACTAACACGGTCGCGCCGCGTCCAGTCCGGGGCTGCCATTGTCGGCAGGTGCCGGTAAGCGCCAGTGTTTATTAAGCGCGCCACAGAGCCACTAGCGGCGCAAGTTGGTACTAACAAGCACAGTGTTTGCGGACCAATCACGCCAGGCCCGGCTCGTTGCGGGTTTGTGCCACGTAGCTTTATTTCGATGTTTTCGTACCCACTTCCGTAATAGACCACCCGTTATTTCAAGCAAACTGTGATTGTCATGAGGAGGTGCATTTTCATAGCAGCGCTGATGTGTGGTTGTTGTTGTTGTCGGTAGGTGGCGTCGTGCTTATGATGCTGGTCAAGGACAGGCTGTGGGTGACAGTAGTGGGGGAGGAGGGTGAACAGGGTCTAATGACTGTTGCTGCAGCAGTGGCATGTTAAGTCCGTTAAGTATCTGGCAAAACAACATCCCTCTGTAAGAGCGGATCCCGGCCAAGTACACGCGTCAATAGTTAGTTGGCCGCCATATTGGTAACCAGCATGGTCACGTGGTCAGAACGAGACATGCGCACAGCGGGACAAAGGGGGTGTTTTTGTTGGGACTTGGGTGCATTGATACGGGTATGGGCATGTTGCTGGCTGTCTCATCCCTCGCCCAGAACAACAGGGTGAGAGAAGCCGTCTTGGAGCGGGACGTAGCTCAGGCGGTAGAGTGTCCACCTGTGTAGGTGTCGGTCATCCTATCGATCCTGTTCAGTAGACCCACGATGTGCAGTTTGGGCTATTTTCCGTTCCAACCAGTGGCCCAATGGCCCCCCAATAGCCGATGTCCACTTTTTGTGCTGGGGGTCGTTAAACAAACTAACTAACCAACCAGTGGTCCACAATTGGTTCATCAAAGGCTGCACTATCCTGTCTGTGGGAAAGTGCATATAAAAGACCCCTTGCTGTTTATCGGAAAGAGCAGCCTATGTGGCGGAAGTCGGTTTTCTCCAAAGGAATATGTCAGAATGATCATATGTTTGACGTCCAATAGCCGATGATAAAAATCAATGCGCTCTAGGGGCATCATTAAATAAAACAAGCTTTACAGAAGCCATCTCATGCCTTGTGGACTGGGGATGCGACCTGGCTGACCGTGGAATGACATCAAATGTGTTCCAGAGGGAAATGTTCCACATGGAGTTGGAGCACACCATTCAATTTAATAAAGTTTATTGCAACATCCTCATTATATGCAGTTACAATTTCCATGAAACTTAATTACAGTGTTTGAAGAAAAGGAGAATGAATTATGTTTATGATATATACATTTCACATTAATTACATAGCATAGTTTCTTTTAAACACTAACAGTAACACTAACACTAACATTGTAACAGCTGTATTTGTTTATGACTCTAATACTTACATTCTAAAAACAAACAAAAAACAGGCTTTTAACTCTTAGTATTACATGCGCAATTGAACAGAATGGAATTGAAACAAAATTATTCTAATTTCAGACAAAAATTATTAAAATACCAAAATGGTATATGAAAGAGTGAGCTTATAAGGGTTTATTTCTAGTACATTTACCCTTTAATTTGGACTAACATGGCATGCATGGCGTAGTGTACATGGCTCTGACACACAGCTTGTCTCATTTGAAATAAAACCCGGCGCATGTGCCACTCACCGTCCCAAACTTGGGCATCAATTAAAATGTGGTGAAACAATTATTGGTAATTTCACTAATGGTTCAGATGCCATGCTCCATTGCCATCCTGTCCTGTTTAAGTGGAACCCCGCGCCGTGGCGGCCCGTCGTGGCAGCCCGCTGGGGGAGCCCGCTGTGCCGCCTAGGGCTGCCACAACGCCGGCAACACCCGCCAGGGCGCGGCGGGCGCAGCCGGCCCTTCCTGATGTCCGACAATTGTTGTTGTTGTACATTAGTTGATTAAAGTTGCATAGTCCGATGGTTTTGAATTTCTGCCATTTTTCTGAGATAAATATATTTAATTGGTTGCTATAACCTACCTTACTTTAGTTTGAAGTAACTTTCATTTTGAATGGCTAACTTTTGAGATATTTGAAGTGCAAACATACTAAATTGATGTTGGCAAGCATGCCAAAACTCTCAACATAGGCTTGTGCAGTAATATGTTCTGTTAAGTTGACTCAGTATGCCCTTCTATGTGGCAACAAATGTTTAATAAGTGCACCAATATCTAACTTAGATATGTAGAATACAATGTTTTTGTTTTGAAAATTTGATGCTTCATCGGATTATGCAGCTTTAAGGGGAGGACATTTCAATCGCGGACGATTGGTCTTCCTCATCCCACTATTCCTTGCCCTATCCTAATAATGCTGAGATCCAGGCTAGGTAGCGACAAGTATCAATTTCTAAGTCATTGGTTTGACTCGAGCAGTGTTCAAACTAGATAAAGGATTCACCCGGTACTCGCAGTACATGGGTGAAGACCAGCCTTATATAAAAACGGTCGAAAAATTGGGCTAATGAAATGAGTCTTTATGAGAGCCTAATTTCACAATCTAAGAACCAACATTTATTCTTTGTATAGGTCTTCATATTTCCCCGCTACCTTTGAGTTGAAAAATATAATAAAACATATAGTTTCATAGAATTTAAAGGTGACATCGACGGCGTTCTATGGCCGCCATCTTGTCTTTTTGCATTCTCTCCCATTTCACCAAATCTGTGCCGATATAAGTAACCATTTGATACTGGAGGCAGGCATTCTACTTCCTGTTCCATACTACAGCTATTTTCGCCCGTATTTAGACTACGTTCTCGTTCACCCGTGTACCAAAAATACATGGTGAATCTTTTATCTAGGTTCAAACAAGCGCATGGGTTCTAATCCCATGATCTACCAAAAGGGGAAGCAGATGCTCAACTCATTTGACCATCGCGTCTCGTCTGATATTTTGATATTTGATATTTGATATTTACAAAACCAACATTGCATCGACACAACCCTCGTCGCTGGCTAATAATTGGTAATTGGTAGCTGGGGAGGTGGTAGTAAGTATCCAGACCGTCACTACAAGGGTTAACTTGATGTTTTTGATGTTTTTGCAGTATATGAGACAGTCTCAAAAGGTGCTAAGCAATATGGGACACAACTTTGTCCATTGTAACGATCAACATACTATCTGCTCATGCATTTGCTCAGGATAAACTGATTTGTTTTTTACATGGAGTTTCATAATCCCAATAGAATACATATTGATTTGAAGCAAATGTCCTTGTGTTTTCAGTGTAACCGTTTCTGTGCTGGTTTGTGTCAATCCTTACAAAGGGGGGAAAAAAGAAGAGTTATCACCTTTTGAGACAGGCTCATATGTTAGTCGCTGGTAGTCTTGGCAGATTTCCAGGTGAATCTGTAGGATTGCCAACATTGGAGGGAAAAAAAAACCCGGAAGACCTTAAAGGGTGTTTGTTATATTGGGGTCTGGGGGGTACTCACTCAGAATTTTTTTTTTTAATCTTAGATGCTCTGGCATGGTGCATTTTGGACACAATAATCCGTAAGATTTGCCAACATCAAGATTTGCCAGGGTTGCCAACATTGGAAAATTCAGCCTCGGGGCTGCACATAACAATTTGACAAGAACAAGACCCCCCCCCCCCCCAAAAAAAAAACACCCAAAAGACGGAAGATCCGCGTAAGGTGATGATGGGGACATAAAATATCGTACACCTGAAGTGAAGATATTAATTCCTGAACGTACACTGAAATGCTGGAACAGTGGAAGGGTTTGGTTTCCCAACATTTTAATACAGAAGCAGAGCGCAGGAATACCGAACTATAATAAGTGGTTAATGAATGCACCAGTAACCGTGTTGGATATGTAGGATGAGATTGAGGTAAGTAAGTGACTTGGTTTAAAAAAAAAATTCATTGTTTAATTAGACTGTGCAACTTTCAGGTATCCTGCATTTAGAGGAGAACACAAGGCTGTGTGTGTGTGGGGGGGGGGGGGCGGCTCCAGTCAGCACTGCTCCATTACAGACCGCCTACAGTCCAACGGGACGCCCAGCACCTCGTGACATCAACAGAGCAGCGTTCTCCGATATGAGACTTGAGGCCCAAACTAGACATGCCAAATGTGTCACCAGAAGCTTGTTTCAAATACAGTAAAACCTCTCTAAATAGACCGACCATGGAACCAAGCTTAAATGGTCCATTTAGGGAGGTGGTCAGTTTAGGGAGTTTTTTTTATATCATTACAATGGCATTGTATGGGCGATCGTTTGGGACCCAAATAAGGCGATGAATATAGGGGAGTGGTTGATCTGTTGAGGTGGTCGGTTAGAGAGGTTTTACTGTAAATATATAACCAAGTCCTAAGAACCTTACCCATTTCCTAGGCATGTTATTGAGGTGTTAACTAGACAGATCTAGTCTGGTGGGGTGGGTGTGTATAGAGAACGCCTCCGGACTCGCCTGGAGAAAGGCCCTTCCTTGTCCGCAGTTAAGAGGTGTTGGTTTAAGTGTTTAGGCCCCAGTGGTTGTGAAGGGCCGCGATTGGACCCACCGCCACCAACCCAACCCCCACCACCCCCACACCACCCCCACTACCCTACTACCCTACTGCCCCCACCATCACGAATGTCTTACAAACATGTCACTATTATATTTATATACTAGTGAAAGTTGTGAGGCAAATACCACTGATATGTTTATATATTAGTGAATATTAATAATAATATTGTTATGAACAATATGCTATTGCAGATATCAAAATCCCAACCGTCCACGCGTACTCACACAGTTACACTTACAGTTAATACCAACTGGAAATTATTATCGAATTGATAACATTTTTATTTAAAATTCTACATTCTTGTAGAATTTCACGTATGTGCTTGCAGAAGTCTCGATGTAAAATGATAGGGTTTTTCCACCTTTGAGGGCAAGAGTAGCTCTTTTAATAATACTATTGTGACTAAGCCCCGAAATGTCCGGTTGCGTGTGCGTGCATTTGTGTGGGTGCATCGACGTATGTGCAAGTGCATGTGTTTGCATATGTGCGTGTTGTGTATGTGCGTGTGTGCGTGCAGGTGTGTATGTGCGTATGTGTGTATGTGTGTGCATATGTGCATATGTGTGTATGTGTGTATGTGTATGTGTGTATGTGTGTATGTGTGTATGTGTATATGTGTGTATGTGTGTATGTGTGTATGTGCATATGTGTATGTGTGCATGTATGCATGTGTGCATGTGCATATGTGTGTATGTGCATATGTGCATATGTGTGTATGTGTGCACATGTGTGTGTCCATATGTGCGTATGTGCATATGTATGTGTGTGCATGTGTGCGTGTGCGCGTATGTGCATATGTACATATGTGTATGTGCATATGTGTGTATGTGCATATGTGTGTATGTGCATATGTGCATATGTGCATATGTGAATATGTGCATATGTGCATCTACATCTATGTGTGTGCGCGTGCGTGTGTTTGGGTATGTACATATACGTGTGCCTGCATGCGGTGCTTGCTGGTGGGAAGGGACCCAGATGAAAGTGAGAGAATCTATTTTAATTAATTAATTACACCACGAGTTGACTTTGCTGCGTCCTAACTAAGTGCCGTTTCTGGTTATGGTTCACCAGGTGTCGGAAACACCTGCAGTTATAACACCTCCCAATCCGATTTGAGGTGCATTGTGGGCAATTTACCCGCGGCATTGTGGGCTGGTTGTGTGGAGTGATGCATTTAGTAATCTAGTTTAGATCAAAGAGATATTATATTGACGCAAGAAATCTTACACGACTGAAGGTTACAAAGTGGCTCGTTGTTCACTAAGTATTTATGTACATTTCTTCTGGCTCAATTACTGCAATTGTGCTTGTACAGTGCACACGTTCTTATCCAAATCTATGTTACTATAGCATTTCATAATGTAGATTGATTGATTTGAATTTTAGTTTCTATCTAATAACCTAGCATTTGAAAAAAAAAGAAGAAAAAAAACAACAAAAAAACAAGTTTTTAAAAAGTACCTGGATGGTTACACAAACCACTCACCAGAAGGCTCTGTAGTGAAGAAAGGTCTGGAGCCCTATTTCATTACCTATGCCTCACAAGAAATAAACAGGACTGAAGATGTCACGAGTATTCTCGATCGGACGAACACGTCCGGACTGACCAATGGTAATGAACGTAGTAACCTCTTAGTTAACATCAGGTGGGCACTGACTTGTGATGTGGCGCATTCTTTATAGTGTTGCCGATCAGTCAGATTATCCTGAGACTTGGCAAACTAGTTATTGGTCCATGCTAATAGTAATACAATGTCTTCAGATGAGATATAGCGACTCCTACCAAATTATATGTACCTTGGCGGTTTAACTCGGCCAGGAATCGTACCCACGAGCACATATAGAGGAAACGGAAACTCTCCCACTAGTCATCCCTTATGTTTCCGTTTTGGGAGATCGTGGGATTCGAACTCATGGGTTCGAACCCTGGTCGAGTCAAACCAATGAATTACAAATTGATACTTGTCGCTTCCCAGCCAGGCGCTCGCCATTATTAGGATAGGGCAAGGACTTGTTGGCTCAATATCAGGATAATGTGACTGAGTGGGAGGTGCTGGCAACCTGGTCTCCAAGTAGCGCAGCACTATAAAGTCGCCATGAGTGCGCACTGTCGCAAGTCGGTACCCGTCCTGATATGTCCTTAGATGTTGCCAGGACATAAAACTCCAACAACCAAGCACAGGAACAAGTATACACTGCATAGGCACATTGTCACTGTTGAGCCGTGTGACATGTGCATACTTATACGTTATATGTCATACATAATCCAAACACTGCAGTTATATTTGTCAAGGTGGACATATACCAAGTGGCCTCGATATCTGCTAGTTTGGTGTTTGCGGGACTCACTCCTCCAAGTGACTAGTTTGTGGGACACCAACCTCACAGCCTCCGAAACGTCACCAAGAGTTACTCTTTGTTAATAGAGCCTTTGGCATAAGACAACTGCATCCATTCTCCCTCCGCCCTCCCACAGAGAAGAGGCGGGGGGGGGGGGGGGTCTTTCTTGTTCTTGAGTTTTCATGGTTCGCTACCTTTTCATAACTGTCTCTTTTTAACGTAGACTAAAGATATTACGTACATATATGAATGTAAAGATACATGTCCATGTATATTAATTCATTGCTACCGGCAATGAGGTGGTGTAGTGACCACGTGCAGGTAGGTGGCCTTGTGGTAGTAATAACAATGTAGGTCTGTATGTATATAATATTATATATGTATATATCTATAGCCTGGGACAACTCACCCCGCGCCAATAGGGCATTCCCCTACTGGACACCCCACCCCCGCACGCCCCCTCCCTACCCTCCCC